>CM075776.1:46317733-46335233 GCA_037974665.1 Ehretia macrophylla | reverse complement strand
TCGCATTACAACTCAGTGAGGACCATGGCGTCGTGTGCTAGGCGATTCGTGCATCGCGCAGGGCAGTGGGAACACACCGGGGGACGGCTTAGAGGCCGCACTGTGCTTGGATCGCCATGACATTGAAGCATCAGCAATCATCTCATCGCAATACTCGTGTCGTTGCTTAACAAAAGCCAATGCCACATGTGCTAGGCGATTCGTGTATCACGCATGCCCCCTACCGTCCCCCTGTATGCACTCGTATGCACCCAACGGGATAAGCAAACTACCTTCCTGCCCTCACGGTGCTTGGATCACCACGACACTAGACCACGTCCGTTGCATTACGACTCAGTGAGGACTATGGCGTCGTGAGCTAGGCGATTCGCATATCGCACAGGCCCGTCGAAAACAACCGGGTGACAACTTTAAGGCCGCATGGTGCTTGGATCACCACGACATTGAAGCATCAGCAATATTCTCATCGCAACACTCGCGTCGTTGCTTAACGAAAGCCAATGCCACATGTGCGAGGTGAGTCGTGCATCATCCATGCCGCCTACCGTCCCCCAGTATGCACACGTATTCACGAAACGGGACAAGCAAACTATCTTCCTGCCCACGCGGTGCTTGGATCGCCACGATACTAGACCACATCCGTCGCATTACGACTCAGCAAGGACCATGGCTTCGTGTGCTAGGCGATTCGCACATCGCACATGCCCGTCGGAACCAACTGGGGGACCGCTTGAAGGCAGCATGGTGCTTGGATCGCCACGACATTGAAGCATCAGCAATCGTCTCATCGCAACGCTCACGTCGTTGCTTAACGAAAGACAATGCCACATGTGCTAGGTGATTCGCGTATCACGCATGCCCCGTACCGTCCCCCTATATGCACGGAACGGGACAATTAAACTACCTTCCTACCCACGCGGTGCTTGGATCGCCATGACACTAGACCACGTCTGTCGCATTACGACTCAGCGAGGACCATGGCGTCGTGTGCTAGGCGATTCGCGCATCGTACAGGCCCGTCAGAACCAACCGGGGGACGGCTTCAAGGCCACATGCTGCTTGGATCGCCACGACATTGAAGCATCAGCAATCGTCTTATCGCAACGCTCGCGTCATTGTTTAACGAAAGCCAATGCCACATGTGCTAGGCAATTCGCGCATCACGCATGCCCCCTACTGTCCCCCTGTATGCACGGAACGAGACAAGCAAACTACCTTCCTGCCCACGCAGTGCTTGGATCGCCACGACACTAAACCACGTCCGTCACATTACGACTCAGTGAGGACCATGGCATCGTGTGCTAGGTGATTCGCGCATCACACAAGCCTGTCGGAGCCAATTGGGGGACGGCTTCAAGGCCGCATGGTGCTTGGATCGCCACGACATTGAAGCATCAACAATCGTCTCATCGCAGCGCTCGCGTCGTTGCTTAACGAAAGCCAATGCCACATGTGCTACGTGATTCGCGCATCACGTATGCCCCCCACCTTTCCCCCGTATGCATGGAATGGGACAAGCAAACTACCTTCCTGCCCACGCGGTGCTTGGATCACCATGACACTAGACCAAGTCTGTCGCATTATGACTCAGTGAGGACCATGGCGTTGTGTACTAGGCAATTTGCGCATCGCACAAGCACGTCAGAACCCACCGGGGGACGGCTAGAGGGCCACATAGTGCTTGGATCGTCACGACATTGAAGCATTAGCAATCGTCTCATTGCAACGCTCACGTCATTGCTTAACGAAAGCCAATGCCACGTGTGCTAGGCGATTCGCGCATCACGCTTGCCCCCACCACTCCCCAAGAGCCACCACTGCCCACATGGTGTTTTGATTGCCATGACACTAGACCACGTCCGTCGCATTATGACTCAGCGAGGACCATGGCATCGTGTGCTAGGCGATTCGCACATCGCGCAGGCCAGTGGGAGCACACCGGGGGACGGCTTCGTGGCAGGATGGTGCTTGGATCACCACGACATTAAAGCATCAGCAATCGTCTCATCGCAATGCTCGCGTCGTTGCCTAACGAAAGCCAATGCCACATGTGCTAGGCGATTCGTGCATCACGCATGCCCCCCACCGTCCCCTTGTATGCACCCGTATGCGTGGAATGGGACAAGCAAACTACCTTCCTGTCCACGCGGTGCTTGGATTGCCACGACACTAGACCACTTCCGTCGTATTACGACTCAGCGAGGACCATAGCGTCATGTGCTAGGCGATTCGCGCATCGCGCAGGCCAGTGGGAACACACCAGGGGACGGCTTTGAGGCCGCACGATTCTTGGATCGCCACGACATTGAAGCATCAGCAATCGTCTCATCGCAACGCTCACGTCGTTGCTTAACGAAAGCTAATGCCACATGTGCTAGGCGATTCGCACATCACGCATGCCCTCCACTATTCCCCTGTATGCACCCGTATGCACGGAACGGGACAAGCAATCTACGTTCCTGCCCACGCGGTGGTTGGATCTCCACGATACTAGACCACGTCTGTCGCATTATGATTCAGTGAGGACCATGGCGTCGTGTGCTAGGCGATTCGCGCATCACACAGGCCCGTCATAAACAACCAGGGGACGGCTTCAAGGCCCCATGGTGCTTAGATCGCCACGACATTGAAGCATCAGCAACCATCTCATCGCAACGCTCACATCGTTGCTTAACAAAAGCCAATGCCACATGTGCTAAGCGATTCGCGCATCACGCATGCCCCTCACCGTCCCCTTGTATACACCCATATTCACGGAACGGGACAAGCAAACTACCTTCCTGTCCACGTGGTGCTTGGATCGCCACGACACTAAACCACGTCTGTCGCATTACGACTCAGTGAGGACTATGGCATCATGTGCTAGGCGATTCGCGCATCACACAGGCCCGCCAGAACCAACCAGGGGACGGCTTCAAGACCGCATGGTGCTTGGATCGCCACGAAATTGAAGCATCAGTAATCGTCTCATCACAAAGCTCGCGTCGTTTCTTAACGAAAGCCCATGCCACATGTGCTAGGCGATTTTCCAATCACGCATGCCCCCTACCGTCCCCCTGTATGCATGGAACGGGACAAGCAAACTACATTCCTACCCACACGGTGCTTGGATTGCCACGACATTAGACCACGTCCGTCGTATTATGGCTCAGCGAGGACCATGGCGTCATGAGCTAGGCGATTCGCATATCGTACAGGCCCGTCGAAAACATCCGGGTGACAGCTTCAAGGCCACATGGTGCTTGGATCACCACGACATTGAAGCATCAGCAATTGTCTCATCACAACGCTCGCGTCATTGCTTAACGAAAGCCAATGCCACATGTGCTAGGCGAATCGCACATCACGTATACCCCCCACCATCCCCCACTATGCACCTGTATTCACAAAACGGGAAAAGCAAACTATTTTCCGGCCCACTCGGTGCTTGGATCGCCACGACACTAGACCACATCCGCCGCATTACGACTCAGCAAGGACCATGGTGTCGTGTGCTAGGTGATTCGCGCATCGCACCGGCCCGTCAGAATCGACCAAGGGACGGCTTGAAGGCCGCATAGTGCTTGGATCGCCACGACATTGTAGCATCAGCAATCGTCTCATCGCAACGCTCGCGTCGTTGCTTAACGAAAGCCAATGCCACATGTGCTAGGCGATTCGCTCATCACGCATGCCCCCTACCGTCCCCCTGTATGCACGGAACGGGACAAGCAAACTACCTTCCTGCCCACACAGTACTTGGATCAACATGACACTAGAACACGTCTATTGCATTACAACTCAGTGAGGACCATGGCGTCGTGTGCTAGGCGATTCGTGCATCGCACAGGCCCGTCGGAACCAACCGGGGGACGACTTCAATTTCGCATGGTGCTTGGATCGCCATGACATTGAAGCATCAGCAATTGTCTCATCGCAACGCTCCCGTCGTTGCTTAACGAAAGCCAATGCCACATGTGCTAGGCGATTCACGCATCACGCATGCCCCTTACCGTCCCCCTGTATACACGAAATGAGACAAGCAAACTACCTTCCTACCCACGCAGTGCTTGGATCACCATGACACTAGACCACGTCTATCGCATTACGACTCAGTGAGGACTATGGCGTCAAGTACTAGGCGATTCGCGCATCGCACAGGCACGTCAGAACCCACTAAGAGACGGCTTGAGGGCCGCATGGTGCTTGGATCATCACGACATTGAAGCATCAGCAATCGTCTCATAGCAACGCTCGCGTCGTTGCTGAACGAAAGCCAATGCCACATGTGCTATGCGATTCGCGCATCACGTATGCCCCCCACCTTTCCCCCGTATGCATGGAACGGGACAAGCAAACTACCTTCCTGCCCATGCGGTGCTTGGATCACCACGACACTAAACCACGTCTATCGCATTACGACTCAGTGAGGACCATGGCGTCGTGTACTAGGCGATTCGCGCATCGTACAGGCACGTCAGAACCCACCGGGGGATAGCTTGAGGGCTGCATGGTGCTTGGATCGTCACGACATTGAAGCATAAGCAATCGTCTCATCGCAACGCTCACGTCATTGCTTAATGAAAGCCAATGCCACGTGGGCTAGGCGATTCGCGCATCATGCTTGCCCCTACTGTCCCCCAAGAGCCACCGCTGCCCACGCGGTGCTTTGATCGCCATGACACTAGACCACGTCCGTCGCATTACGACTCAGCGAGGACCATGGCTCGTCTGCTAGGCGATTCGCACATCGCGCAGGCCAATGGGAGCACACCGGGGGACGGCTTCGAGGTAGCGTGCTGAAGCATCAGCAATCGTCTCACTCTCAACGCTCGCGTCGTTGCCTAACGAAAGCCAGTGCCACATGTGCTAGGCGATACGGGCATCACGCATGCCCCCCCCACCGTCCCCTTGTCTGCACCCGTATGCGCGGAACGGGACAAGAAAACTACCTTCTTGCCCACGCGGTGCTTGGATCGCCACGACATTAGACCACTTCCGTCGCATTACGACTCAGCGAGGACCATAACTTCGTGTGCTAGGCGATTCGCGCATCGCGCAGGCCAGTGGGAACACACCAGGGGACGGCTTCGAGGCCGCACGATTCTTGGATCGCCACGACATTGAAGCATCAGCAATCGTCTCATCGCAACGCTCGTATCGTTGCTTAACGAAAGCTAATGCCATATATGCTAGGCGATTCGTGCATCACGCATGCCCTCCACTATTCCCCTGTATGCACCCGTATGCAAGGAACGGGACAAGCAAACTACGTTCCTGCCCACGCAGTGCTTGAATCTCCATGACACTAGACCACGTCTGTTGCATTATGACTCAACGAGGACCATGGCGGTGCTAGGCGATTCGTGCATCGCACAGGCCTGTCGAAAACAACCGGGGGACGGCTTCACGGCCGCATGGTGCTTGGATCGCCACGACATTGAAGCATCAGCAATCATCTCATCGCAACCCTCGCATCGTTGCTTATCGAAAGCCAATGCCACATGTGCTAGGCGATTCGCGCATCACGCATGCCCCTCACCGTCCCCTTGTATACACCCGTATTCACGGAACGGGACAAGCAAACTACCTTGCTACCCACGTGGTGCTTGGATCGCCACGACACTAGACAACGTCCGTCGCATTACGACTCAACGAGGACTATGGCATCATGTGCTAGGCGATTCGCGTATCGCACAAGCCCGTCAAAACCAACCGGGGGACAGCTTCAAGACCGCATGGTGCTTGGATCGCCACGACATTGTAGAATCAGTAATCGTCTCATCGCAAAGCTCGCGTCACTGCTTAACGATAGCCCATGCCACATGTGCTAGGCGATTCGCGCATCACGCATGCCCCCTACAATCCCCCTGTATGCACAGAACGGGACAAGCAAACTACCTTCCTACCCACATGGTGCTTGGATTGCCATGACACTAGACCACGTCCGTCGCATTATGACTCAGCGAGGACCATGGCGTCATGAGCTAGGCGATTCGCGCATCGTACATGCCCGGCGAAAACAACCGGGCGACAGCTTCAAGGCCTCATGCTGCTCGGATCACCACGACATTGAAGCATTAGCGATCGTCTCATCGCAACACTCCCGTCGTTGCTTAACGCAAGCCAGTGCCACATGTGCTAGGCGATTCGCACATCAAGCATGCCCCCCACCGTCCCCTAGTATGCACCCGTATTCACAGAACGGGACAAGCAAACTATCTTCCGGCCCACGCGGTGCTTGGATCGCCACGACACTAGACCACATCCGTCGCATTACGACTCAGCAAGGACCATGGTGTAGTGTGCTAGGCGATTCACGCATCGCACAGGCCCATCAGAACCAACCAAGGGATGGTTTGAAGGCCGCATAGTGCTTGGATCGCCACGACATTGAAGCATCAGCAATCGTCTCATCGCAACGCTCGCGTCGTTGCTTAACGAAAGCCAATGCCACATGTGCTAGGCGATTCGCGCATCACGTATACCCCCTACCGTCCCCCTGTATGCACGGAACGGGACAAGCAAACTACCTTCCTGCCCACGCGGTACTTGGATCAACATGACACTAGAACATGTTTGTTGCATTACAACTCAGCGAGGACCATAGCGTTGTGTGCTAGGCGATTCGTGCATCGGACAGGCCCGTCAGAACTAACTGGGGGACGACTTTAATTTCGCATGGTGCTTGGATCGCCATGACATTGAAGCATCAGCAATCGTCTCGTTGCAACGCTCCCGTCGTTGATTTACTAAAGTCAACGCCACATGTGTTAGGCGATTTGCGTATCACGCATGCCCCCTACCGTCCCCCGATATGCACAGAACGAGACAAGCAAACTACCTTCCTATCCACGCGGTGCTTGGATCGCCATGACACTAGACCACGTCCGTCTCATTACGACTCAACGAGGACCATAGCGTCGTGTGCTAAGCAATTCGCGCATCGCACAGGCTTGTCGGAACCAACCGGGGGACAGCTTCAAGGCCGCATAGTGCTTGGATCGCCACGACATTGAAGCATCAACAATTGTCTCATTGTAACACTCACGTCGTTGCTTAACGAAAGCCAATGCCATATGTGTTAGGCGATTCGCGCATCACGCATGCCCCCCACCTTCCCTCCATATGCACGAAACGGGACAAGCAAACTACGTTCCTGCCCACGCGGTGCTTGAATCTCCACGACACTAGACCACGTCTGTCGCATTATGACTCAGCGAGGACCATGGCGTCGGGTGCTAGGCAATTCGTGCATCGCACAGGCCCGTCGAAAACAACCGGGGGACGGCTTCAAGGCCGCATGGTGCTTGGATCGCCACGACATTGAAGTATCAGCAATCATCTCATCGCAACGCTCGCATCGTTGCTTAACGAAAGCCAATGCCACATGTGCTAGGCGATTCGCGTGTCACGCTTGCCCCTCACCGTCCCCTTGTATACACCCGTATTCACGGAACGGGACAAGTAAACTACCTTTCTACCCACGTTGTGCTTGGATCGCCACGACACTAGACAACGTCCGTCGCATTACGACTCAACAAGGACTATGGCATCATGTGCTAGGCGATTCGCGCATCGCACAAGCCCGTCAAAACCAATCGGGGGACAGCTTCAAGACCGCATGGTGCTTGGATCGCCACGACATTGAAGCATCAGTAATTGTCTCATCGCAAAGCTCGCGTCGCTGCTTAATGAAAGCCCATGACACATGTGCTAGGCGATTCGCGTATTACACATGCCCCCTACAGTCCCCCTGTATGCACGGAACGGGACAAGCAAACTACCTTCCTGCCCATATGGTGCTTGGATTGCCACGACACTAGACCACGTCCGTTGCATTATGACTCAGCGAGGACCATGGCATCATGAGCTAGGCGATTCGCGCATCGTACAGGCCCGGCGAAAACAATCGGGCGACAGCTTCAAGGCCGCATGGTGCTCGGATCACCACGACATTGAAGCATTAGCAATCGTCTCATCGCAACGCTCGCGTCGTTGCTTAACGAAAGCCAATGCCACATGTGCTAGGCGATTCGCACATCACGCAGCCCCCCACCGTCCCCCAGTATGCACCCTTATTCACAGAACGGGATAAGCAAACTATCTTCCGGCCCACGCGGTGCTTGGATCGCCACCACACTAGACCACATCCGTCGCATTACGACTCAGCAAGGACCATGGTGTTGTGTGCTAGGCGATTCACGCATCGCACCAGCCCATCAAAACCAACCAAGGGACAGTTTGAAGGCCGCATAGTGCTTGGATCGCCATGACAATGAAGCATCAGCAATCGTCTCATCGCAACGCTCGTGTCGTTGCTTAACGAAAGCCAATACCACATGTGCTAGGCGATTCGCGCATCACGCATGCCCCTTACCGTCCCCCTGTATGCACAGAACGGGACAAGCAAACTACCTTCCTGCCCACGCGGTACTTGGATCAACATGACACTAGAACATGTCTGTTGCATTGCAACTCAGCGAGGACTATAGCGTCGTGTGCTAGGCGATTCGCGCATCGCACAGGCCCGTCAGAACCAACCGGGGGACGGCTTCAATTCTTCATGGTGCTTGGATCGCCATGACATTGAAGCATCAGCAATCGTCTCGTCGCAACGCTCCCGTCGTTGCTTAACGAAAGTCAACGCCACATGTGTTAGGCGATTTGCGTATCACGCATGCCCCCTACCGTCCCCTGATATGCACAGAACGAGACAAGCAAACTACCTTCCTATCCACGCGGTGCTTGGATCGCCATGACACTAGACCACGTCTGTCGCATTACGACTCAGCGAGGACCATAGCGTCGTGTGCTAGGCAATTCGCGCATTGCACAGGCCTGTCGGAACCAACCGGGGGACAGCTTCAAGGCCGCATGGTGCTTGGATCGCCACGACATTGAAGCATCAGCAATTGTTTCATCGTAACACTCACGTCGTTGCTTAATGAAAGCCAATGCTATATGTGCTAGGCGATTCGCGCATCACGTATGCCCCCCACCTTCCCTCCATTTGCACGGAATGGGACAAGAAAACTACCTTCCTGCCCATGAGGTGATTGGATCACCACGACACTAGACCACGTCTGTCGTATTACGACTCAGCGAGGACCATGGCATCGTGTGCTAGACGATTCGCGCATCGCACAAGCACTTTAGAACCCACCAGGGGACGGCTTCAAGGCTGCACGGTGCTTGGATCGCCACGACATTGAAGCATTAGCAATCATCTCATCGCAACGCTCGCATCGTTGCTTAACGAAAGCCAATGCCACGTGTGCTAGGAAATTCGAGCATCACGCTTTCCCCCACCGTCCCGCAAGAGCTACCCCTACCCACACGGTGCTTGGATCGCCATGACACTAGACCACATCCATCGCATTACGACTCAGCAAGGACCATGGCGTCGTTTGCTAGGCGATTCGCACATCACACACGCCAGTGGGAACATACCAGGGGACGACTTCGAGGCAGCATGGTGCTTGGATCGCCATGACATTGAAGCATCAGCAATTGTCTCATCGCAACGCTCGCGTCGTTGCTTAACGAAGGCCAATGCCACATGTGCTAGGCGATTCGTGCATCACGCATGCCCCCCACCGTCCCCCTGTATGCACCCGTATGTACGAAATGGGACAGGCAAACTACCTTCTAGCCCAAGCGGTGCTTGGATCACCACGACACTAGACCACATCCTTCGCATTACGACTTAGCGAGGACCATGGCATCGTGTGCTAGGCAATTCGCGCATCGCGCAGGCCAATGGGAACACACCGGTGGACGGATTCGAGGCCGCACGGTGCTTAGATCGCCACGACATTGAAGCATCAGCAATCATCTCATCGCAACGCTCGCGTCGTTGCTTAACGAAAGCCAATGCCACATATGCTAGGCGATTCGCGTATCACGCATGCCGCCCACAGTTCCCCTGTATGCACCCGTATGCACGGAACTGGACAAGCAAACTATCTTCTTGCCCACGCGGTGCTTGGATCTCCACGACACTAGACCACGTCCGTCGCATTATGACTCAGTGAGGACCATCGCGTCATGTGCTAGGCGATTCGTGCATCGCACAGGCCTGTCGAAAACAACCGGGGGACAGCTTCAAGGCGGCATGGTGCTTGGATCGCCACGACATTGAAGCATTAGCAATCATCTCATCGCAACGCTCGCGTCGTTGCTTAACGAAAGCCAATGCCACATGTGCTAGGCGATTCGTGTCACGCCCCAACCCGGCCTATAAAGGTTAGACTAGGGTGTGATCTAAACATTCCAGTCTATCTCGTACTTAACTGTTCATGGAAATTTAATACTTAACTTTTTAGCCTAAACTCCAAAATTTCTGAAAAATCGACAGTATAACGGCTGTAATTAGGCTCTTTGGTTTGACCTAATTCTCTAAACGCCTCAAAATTTACAATCTCAACTTCATTTCCAACTAAGATTACTATTTATCATCAATTGAAACACCTACCAATTATCTTGAAGTCTCGTTTTATTAATAACCTAGCATGATGCTATTCTCGTTGGTTTATTAATTCTCGTTACGAAAGTACCTGTTGATCTTAGCTTAATGGTGAGTACCTGCTTAAGATTGGATAGGTTCATTTTACTTAATTCTTACCTGATACTTCATAATCCTATAATAGATACTAGCTAATGACGATAGCAAAACGAACATAGTAGTGTCTGTCTAGTTATTATCAGTACAAACCAAAATTAGACCCCAAATTACAACGGGGGTCTTTTATATCACAACATTAAGCAACATGAAAAGAAATAGTCTTCAAGTAGCATAGTGTTCACAAATAGCCATAATCACGCAAAGCACATAGGACAGGCAATCACTCGAAGGAATCATTGTTAGGCACGTCGTCCTCGGGTATCTATTCTTGATATTCTTCACCTGAGATGATAAAAGAGGGTGAGTCCTTATGAACTCAGCGAGGGGGAAACGAGAAATAGGTTTTGAAACTCATTTTCTGGTTCAACTTATGAAAACCCTTTTGCAAGCATGAATATAACACAATTAAGTACATAACAATAATATAAAGTAAAGGAACACAATTACCCGTCTTTCCTCCCCGAGGTCCTCTAGGAACCAAGCGAGAGTACATATACACATAGTGAAAAGGATACGGTGAGCTTTTGCTCTTAATTAATTTCCAGTGTCAGTTGTTATGGCCGACTTCAAATCATCCCCTTATCACACCAAATGGGTGTACTCCGGATGTACCCTGAAATCCTATGACCCAACTCTCCGAGGAAGTCTAGCCCCCAAGCGAGAGAGGGAATTGGACAATGGTAGTCACGGTTGCACCGGCAAGCCCGATGCCGCCCGGTGTGCGTGAACGCTACCATGCCAGAATGAAAGGTTGCAACCTTATATGCAATGCACATTTATGATATTTAATATATCACATTAGGAGGACAACAAAGTAGGTTACCTCCGAGCAGTCATAAGATTGCACATTGACAAGTAAACAAGCGAGACACGATAAGACAAATAATTTAACTTGAAAGGCATATGGAGTTATATGAACATTAAACGGGCAGCCATGTAACGCACGTAAATCAAGTCATATAACTCATTTCAACGTCCACGTAATCAAATAATAAGATTATTCAACATACAACGACAATCTACTTGGGTTCGGGTGCAAGAAAGGCCTACTTGTCAACATGTAATCATCAAGATCGTATTTAGGGCTACAATGGCAACTACGGGCAGCCTACTAAATGTATAATTACACACAATATTCAAAGGATCAACACTTAGCAAGTTTTCCTAGTCACTAGGGTTTCCATTTCGTGCTTACCCGTGCGATTAAGCCCCAAGTCAACTCAAAATCAATCTCAAGCATGCATCGATTAGTTCAATCATCCTCAAGTATTCAAAACAGTCCACACAACATCCCAATGCCACAATCCCAAGCATTTAATACAACAAGAGAAGTTACAACATTTTTTCTAAGCACGTCACTAAGTGAAACCCTCACTGCAACGGGCTGTTCTCTCACAATCATTAAGACAAGAAAAAAATCTCCAATTCCAGTGAATAAGATGTCCAATTAAAGCTTAAGAAGTGAACTAAATTCAGAAACAAACCTCGCATCATTTGGAGTTCGGGTTCAATAGTTATAGCCAAAACAGTGGGATTGCACAAAACTGTCCAGATTTGCACACATTTCAATACTTGTCGTTTTTGAGGTCCTTAGGTCAGATTTAGCCTTAGTCCATTTCTGGAAAAAATGTCCAGAACTGAAAAATATAGCAGCGTACAAAATTTCGTGCATTTTGGATATCATTTACTGAGTCAAAACTGGTTCTTTCTACAAGGTCAGTGAATCTGCCAAAACCTGCTTCATTTTTTCCAGACTTTCAGATTTGGACACATTTTAATGATTTTCCATTTTGAGGACCTTAGAATCAAAATTAGCTTTGGCATATTTCTGAGAAAAATGTGCAGAACTGGAAAATCTAGATATTTACCAATTTTCATGCATTTTTAACATCATTTGCCTAGCCAAAATCATCTCGCACCAACAAGACAGAAAGCTATCACAAACCCGATTTCATCTATCATCACCTTCTAGCCAAAATCTTGCCATGCATGGATATAAAAGCTTATGAACACACATATATCTCAAGTACAGAAGCAAGGAAAAACATTTAAGAGCATGCATGTGGTTTTTTGAAGGATTTTCAAGAAGTTTTAGCCCTCACCTTAGCAAAACAACAAGAAGATGCACAAGAGTCTTGGTGAAGCACAAAGTTGATCTTCTTCCTTGCTTAGCCGAGAACCACTCGAATTTTCTCCATTTTTTCCTAGCTTAGTGACCAAGTTCTTAGTAGGTGCATGTGGTTAGAACAAGAAGAAAAGAAATGGAAGCTAGCAAACTCACCTAGGCCGAAATGGTTGTTCAAAGAGCTTGCATGTGTGATTCTTGCAACTTAGCTTGCTTAGTCGAGCTTCTTAGCTACTTGCTTGCCTTGATGAACCATGGAATGATTAAGATGAGCTATGGAGTGAATGAACTCAGCCAAAGCCGAGAGAGAGAGAGAATAATGAGAGGGAGAGACAGAAGAATGAGAGGAAAATGAGAGAAATGAAAAAAATATAAGCCTTGCAATTGATGAAGCATGTGTCAGCCTTGGGCATGAAAAAAAATCAGATTTGTGTCTTCAAGAAGCACAATTTTTGAATCACCTAGCATAGGCAAGAGCTTATGTCGAGATTGGTGGAGTTTGGCAGAGTTTTTGAGCTATTTTTTTATGCTTTTGTGTCATAGAATTATCATAGAATGTTTGGAGAATAATTGAATTAAGCAAGCAAGCACAAAAGCCCACATGGTGGTCGGCCAAGGCATGTAGAAATCTGATTTTTTGTCATCTATTGGAGTATTATTTAATTGTGTGTTGAAAGTGCAAAAGAATAAGGAATAAAGAATAAGGAATGTCTAGCTTTTTGTGAGATTTTGTCTTCTAGTGAGTTGAATTAGTAATTTAATATTAGTTAGTGGGATTTGTAGGATTAATTATTGATCTAGTGCTTCATGTAAAATGCTTTCTTGATTAGCGTGAGGGCACGCTTTCCTAGGTCTAGGGCACGCACTACGAGGTAGGACACAAACTACGAGACGAATGCACGTTTTCCAAGTAAATGCACACAACTCTAAATGAATGCATGTAATTCAATGCAAGGCACACAAAACGAAACATAACTCTTAAACCTAGGTCAAGGCACGCAAATCTAGGTTAGGGCCCACGAAATAAGGTATCGCAGGCAAATCGAGGTCGGGCCTCACAATTCACGCATCACGCATGCCCCCCACCGTCCCCTTGTATGCACCCGTATTCACGGAACAGGACAAACAAACTACCTTCCTGCCCACGCGATGCTTCGATCGCCACGACACTAGACCTCGTCCGTCGCATTACGACTCAGCGAGAACCATGGCATCTTGTGCTAGGCGATTCGCGCATCGCACAAGCCCGTCAGAACCAACCAGGGGACAGCTTCAAGACCACATGGTGCTTGGATCGCCACGACATTAAAGTATCAGTAATCGTCTCATCGCAATGCTTGCGTTGTTGCTTAACGAAAGCCCATGCCACATGTGCTAGGCGATTCGTGCATCACGCATGCCCCCTACCGTCCCCCTGTATGCACGGAACGGGACAAGCAAACTACCTTCCTGCCCATGCGGTACTTCGATCACCACGACACTAGACCACGTCCGTCGCATTATGACTCAGCGAGGACCATGGAGTCGTGTGCTAGGCGATTCCGCATTGCATAGGCCCGTCGGAACCAACCGGGGGACGACTTCAAGGCCGCATGGTTCTTGGATCGCCACGACATTGAAGCATCAGCAATCGCCTTATCGCAACGCTCGTGTCGTTGCTTGACAAAATCCAATGCCACATGTGCTAGGAGATTTGCGCATCACACATGCCCCTTACTGTCCCCCTGTATGCATGGAACGGGACAAGCAAACTACCTTCCTGCCCACGCAGTGTTTGGATCACCACGACACTAGACCACGTCCGTCGCATTACGACTCAGCGAGGACCATGGCGTCGTGTGCTTGGCGATTTGCGCATCTACAAGCTTGTCCGAACCAACCGGGGGACGGTTTAAAGGCCACATGGTGCTTGGATTGCCACGACATTGAAGCATCAGCAATCGTCTCATCACAATGCTCACATCGTTGCTTAACAAAAGCCAATGCCACATGTGCTAGGCGATTTTCGCATCACGCATGCCACCCACCATCCCCCCGTATGCACGGAAAGGGACAAGCAAACTACCTTCCTGCTCACGCGGTGCTTCGATCGCCACGACACTAGACCACGTCCGATGCATTACGACTCAGCGAGGACCATTGCGTCATGTGTTAGGCGATTCGCGCATCGTACAAGCACGTCAGAACCCACTGGGGGACGGCTTCAAGGCCGCATGGTGCTTGGATCACCACGATATTGAAGCATTAGCAATCGTCTCATCGCAACGCTCGCGTCGTTGATTAATGAAACCCAATGACACATGAGCTAGGCGATTCGCGCATCACGCATGCCCCCCACCGTCCCCCTGTATACACCTATATTCATGGAACGGGACAAGCAAACTACCTTCCTGCCCACGCTGTGCTTGGATCGCCATGACACTAGACCACGTCCGTCGCATTACGACTCAACGAGGACCATGGCGTTGTGTGCTAGGCGATTCACGCATCGCAAAGGCCCATCGGAACCAACCGGGGGACGGTTTCATGGCCGCATGGTGCTTGGATTGCCCCGACATTGTAGCATCAGCAATCGTCTCATCGCAACGCTCGCGTCGTTACTTAACGAAAGCCAATGCCATATGTGCTAGGCAATTCGCGCATCAAGCATGCCCCCTACCGTCCCCCTGTATGCACGGAATGGGACAAGCAAACTACCTTCCTGCCAACGCGGTGCTTGGATCACCACGACACTAGACCATGTCCGTCATATTACGACTCAGCGAAGACCATGGTGTCACGTGCTAGGCGATTCATGCATCGCACAGGCCCGTCAGAACCAACCGGCGGACGGTTTCAAGGCCGCATGGTGCTTGGAGCGCCATGACATTGAAGAATCAGCAATCATCTAATCGCAATGCTCACGTCGTTGCTTAACGAAAGCCAATGCCACATGTGCTAAGCAATTCGCGTATCACGCATGCCCGCTACCGTCTCCCTGTATGCACGAAACGGGACAAGCAAACTACCTTCTTGCCCACGCGGTAGTTGGGTCGCCACGACACTAGACCACGTCCGTCGCATTTTGACTCAACGAGGACCATGGCGTCGTGTGCTTGGCGATTCGCGCATCGCAAAGGCTCAACGGAACCAACAGGGGGACGGTTTCAGGGCCGCTTGGTGCTTGGATCGCCTCGACATTGAAGCATCAGCAATCGTCTCATCGCAACGCTCGCGTCGTTGCTTAACAAAAGCCAATGCCACATGTGCTAGGCGATTCGCGCATCACGCATGCCCTCTACCGTCCCCCTGTCTGCACGAAACGGGACAAGCAAACTACCTTCCTGCCAACGTGGTGCTTGGAGTGCCACGACACTAGACCACGTCCGTCGTATTACGACTCAGCGAGGACCATGACGTCGTGTGCTAGGCGATTCGCGCATCGCACAGGCCCGTAAGAACCAACCGGGGGACGGCTTCAAGGCCGCATGGTGCTTGGATCGCCATGACATTAAAGCATCAACAATCGACTCATCGCAATGTTCACATCGTTGCTTAACGAAAGCCAATGCCACATGTGCTAGGCGATTCGCGTATCACGCATGCCCGCTACCGTCCCCCTATATGCACGGAATAGGACAAGCAAACTACATTCCTACCTGCACGGTGCTTGGATCGCCACGACACTAGACCACGTCCGTCGCATTACGACTCAACGAGGACCATGGCGTCGTGTGCTTGGCGATTCAGGAATTGCATAGGCCCGTCAAAACCTACCAGGGGACGGCTTCAAGGACGCATGGTGCTTGGATCGCCACGACATTGAAGCATCAGCAGTCGTCTCATCGCAACGCTCACGTTGTTGCTTCACAAAAGCCAATGCCACATGTGCTACGTGATTCGCGCATCACGTATGCCCCCCACCATCACCCCGTATGCACGGAAAGGGACAAGAAAACTACCTTCCTGCCCACGCAGTACTTGGATCGCCATGACACTAGACCATGTCCGTCGCATTACAACTCAGCGAGGACCATGGCGTCGTGTGCTAGGCGATTTGCGCATTGCACAGGCACGTCAGAACCCACCAGGGGACGGCTTCAAGGCCGCATGGTGCTTGGATCGCCATGACATTGAAGCATTAGCAATCGTCTCATTGCAACGCTCGCGTCGTTGTTTAACGAAAGCCAATGCCACGAGTGCTAGGCTATTCGCGAATCACGCTTGCCCCCACCGTCCCCCAAGAGCCACCCAAGCCTATGCGGTGCTTGGATCGCCATGACACTAGACCATGGCCGCCTTCATCCACTCAGCAACAGCCATGGCTTCGTGTGCTAGGCGATTCGCGCATCGTGCATGCCCAACGACACGTCGGGGGACGGGAATGTCCCCCCACGTGTACCTAGCCGGCAGCACGGGGATGGCTAGTTTTGTGCTTGGGCAACCACTTACTCCCTCATTAGCCATCCTAATAACGTTGACTGTATTACGGCACCAAGATGGATAATGAGGGGCTAGGGAAGCCACAATGTTCCTCATTAGCCATCGTGGTGCTGCTCCGAGGGACATGCCAGGGGATGCGGGGCGGGGGTGGCACGGCCCCAACGCACGGGTATGCAATACAATACCTCGGCGTGATTCACTCGGTAGGCATTCCCGCCCACAATATAGCCCATAATATAGCCCACGATATAGCCCACAATGTGTGACGAAATGCCCACAACGTCCCCCGGCATGGATCTCGACCAGCAGGCTTGACACCACATACCCCCCTATAGTACATTTAGATG
>CM075776.1:46305233-46307733 GCA_037974665.1 Ehretia macrophylla | reverse complement strand
CCCACCGTTCCCCCGTATGCACGAAACGGGACAAGCAAACTACCTTCCTGCCTACGCGGTGCTTGGATCGCCAGGATACTGGACCACGTCCGTTGCATTACGACTCAGCGAGGATCATGGCATCGTGTGCTAGGCGATTCGCGTATCGCACAAGCACGTCAGAACTCACCGGGGGACAACTTCAAGGCTGCAAGGTGCTTTGATCGCCACGACATTGAAGCATCAGCAAACGTCTCATCGCAAAGCTCGCGTCGTTGCTTAACAAAAGCCAATTCCACATGGGTTAGGCGATTCGCGCATCACACATGCACCCCACCGTCCCCCCCGTATGCACAAAATGTGACAAGCAAACTACCTTCCTAGCCATGCGGTACTTGGATTGCCACGACACTAGACCACGCCCGTCGCAATACGACTCAGCAAGGACCATGGTGTCATGTGCTAGGCGATTCGTGCATCGCACAGGCACGTCAAAACCCCCTGGGGACGGCTTCAAGGCCGCATGGTACTTGGATCCCAACGGCATTGAAGCATTAGCAATCGTCTCATCGCAACGCCCGCACCATTGCTTAACGAAAGCCAATGCCATGTGTGCTAGGCAATTCACGCATCACCCTTGGCTCCACTGCCCCCCGAGAGCCACCCAAGCCCACGTGGTGCTTGGATCACCTCGACACTAGACCATGGCCACGCGCAATCGTTCGGCAATGGCCATGGCTTCGTGTGCTAAGCGATTTGCGCATTGCGCATCATGCAGGCCCAACGACACATTGGGGGACGAGAATGTCCTCCAACATGTACCTAGCCGGCGGCACAGGGATGGCTAGTTTTGTGCTTGGGTAACCACTCTCCCCCTCATTAGCCATCCCAATGATGTCGACGGTGTTGCGGTACCAAGATGGATAAAGAGGGGCTACGGAAGCCACCATATTCCTCTTTGGCCATCTTGGTGCCGCGCCGAGGAACATGCCGGGGGACGCAGGGCGGGGGTGGCACAGCACTAACGCACGGGTATGCAATACACTACCTCGACGTGATTCACTCGGTAGGCATTCCCGCCCATAATATAGCCCACGATATAGCCTACAATGTGCCACGAAGTGCCCACAACGTCCCCTCGCATGGACTTCGACTAGGAGGCTTGACATCACATACCTCGCTATAGTACATTTAGATGCAAAAACCCAAGTTACAGCAGTAGCGTACATTTTGTCAGAGATTCATAATGGGTGTTTTATACTATAAAAGACCCCATATGGCATGATCTTCGTACCCTACTTGCTCCTTATTGATAGCATATGATATCCAAATGCTTCAAAAATATTTTTTTCAAAAAAATATTTTTTAATATTTAATAATTACGAAAAATATGGAAAAATCAGAAAAAATAGTAGAAATATATATAAAAAATTATATTAATTCATACATTAATTTGTTAAACGATATTCAAAATTTTTTTTTTCAAAAAATTAATTTTTAATATTTAAAAATTGTGAAAAATAGGGAAAAATCATAAAAAATGCTAGAAAATTCAAGAAAATTTATATTAATTCATAAATTAATTTGTTTACAAGATATTTGGCGTTAAATTTTTTTTTTTGGATGGATTGGGAAACCGATTAATCCATTTTGCCTCACAAATGTGACGAACTGTTTGTCGGACAAGGCAAAGGTTAAGACTACTTCATAGATTTGGAAACCACTTGTAAAAGAATATCAATGTCCACATTCGTGTCATAATACATTCCGCATGCCCAATACCCCCGAATGCTTAACATTGCCCGTCCTGCCCAACGTCCCCAAATAGTACCAAAGCCGTCCCCCAACAGTGCCTCAGCCGTGCCGCAACAGTGCCCCAACAGCGCCACTTGAATGCTCTACGCGCGCCACTATCGCCCACCATCGTGCGGCACGGGCGCCCCCATGCGCACAACATCGTGCAACATGCGGGCCACATGCGTGCACCATTGTGCGACATGTGCGCCCGATGCGCGCACCATTGTGCGGCATGGGCGCCCCACGGGTGCACCTTCGTGCGGCATGCGCGTACCATCGTGCGGCATGAGCGCCCCATGCGCACAACATCGTGCGGCATGCGGACTACAAGCGCACACCATCGTGCGGCATGCGCCCCCAATGAGCGCACCACAGTGCGGTATGGGTGCCCCATACGCGCACCTTCTTGCGGCATGCGGGCCAAATGCGCACTCTATCGCGCAGCATGGGCACCCAATGTGCTCACTTTCGTGCGGCATGCGGGCCACAAGCGTGAACCATCGTGCGACATGCGCACCTAATGCGTGCACCATCGGGCGGCATGGGCGCTCCATGCGCGCAACTTCGTGCGGCATGCACGTACTATTGTACGGCATGGGCGCCCCTTGCATGCATCTTCGTGCAGCATGGGCGCCCTATGAGCGGAACATCGTGCAGCATGGGCGCCCCATGCGCACACCTTCGTGCAGCATGCTCGCCCCATTTTGCGGCATAGACGCCCTAT
>CM075776.1:46275233-46300233 GCA_037974665.1 Ehretia macrophylla | reverse complement strand
GGAATCGAACCCTAATTCTCCGTCACTCGTTACGACCATGGTAGGCCACTATCCTACCAACGAAAGTTGATAGGGTAGAAATTTGAATGATGCGTTGCCGGCACGAGGGCCGTGCGATCTGTCGAGTTATGATGAATCATCGCAGCAACGGGCAGAGCCCGCATCGACCTTTTATCTAATAAATGCATCCCTTCGAGAAGTCGGGGTTTGTTGCATTTATTGGCTCTAGAACTACTACGGTTATCCGAGTAATAGATACCATCAAACAAACTATAACTGATTTAATGAGCCATTCGCAGTTTCACAGTCTGAATTAGTTCATATTTACACATGCATGGCTTAATCTTTAAGACAAGCATATGACTACTGGCAGGATCAACCAGGTAGCATTCCTCACCGACGCTGGTGTCGCACAAGACACATCATCCCCTAAGGGACGATGGCTCGAGACGAGTGCATTACCGTCGTACGCGATTAGCGACGAACGCTGATTTCGGGCAAAGAGAGGCCAAGGACCCCATACCATCATGGTGTGTCTCATCTGAGAGATTGAGCGATACACCACGGGCCACGTGTGCTGCACTTGTTGCAGTGAGCAGCGTGGAACACGGGACGTGCTTAGGGGCTCATCCCACGTCGTCCATGGAGGACGACGCAAGGCAAAAGATGGACGATATGACTTTAAACTGCCTTCTTTGTAGGTACGCAACACAGGAAACTGACCTACCGACCGAGGCAACGTAAGCACACGGCCCACGAATGAAGAGGCAAGCAGGGGCGGATGTCGCTACTCAAGCAAGGATCCAACCAACCCACACAAGACGACCACCACTCATGCGCAATCACATTCGCTATGCCCAGACCACTAAGCCGGTAACTATCCCAACGTCTAGGCAAACGAAGCCCTTTAGAAAAATGAAACTGGCGAGATGGCTCGAGCACGCACCGCTAGGCACGACGAATTTCTGAGGGACACGGGATAGGAACAGCACGAGGTGCATGACCAGGCCACATGTCGCAAGCTTAAGGGCCTACTTCGTGGTGCCCGACCATGCACCGATTGCACGCAAATGAGGTACCAACCGAAAGCGGACTTCCTGCCCACGCGGTGCTTGAATCGCCATGACACTAGACTACCTCCGGCGTATTACGACTCAGTGAGGACCATGGCATCATGTGCTAGGTGATTCGTACATCGCGCAGGCCAGTGGGAACACACCGGCAGACGACTTCGAGGCAGCACGGTGCTTGGATCGCCACGACATTGAAGCATCAGCAATCGTTTCATCGCAATGCTCATGTCGTTGCTTAACGAAAGCCAATGATACATGTGCTAGGCGATTCGCGCATCACGCATGCCCCCCACCGTCCTCTTGTATCCACCCGTATGCACGGAACAGGACAAGCAAACAACTTTTCTACCCACGCAGTGCTTGGATCGCCACGACACTAGACAACGTCCGTCGCATTACGACTTAGCGAGGACCATGGCGTCGTGTGCTAAGCGATTCGCGCATCATGCAGGCCAGTAGGAACATACCGGGGGATGGCTTCGAGGCCGCACGGTGCTTGGATCACCACGACATTGAACGATCAGCAATCGTCTCATCACAACGCTTGTGTCGTTGCTTAACGAATGCCAATGCCACTTGTGCTAGGCAATTCGCGCATCACGCATGCCCCCCACCGTCCCCATGTATGCACCTATATGCACGAAACGGGACAAGCAAACTACCTTCCTACCCACACGGTGCTTGGATTGCTACGACACTAGACCACGTTCGTCGCATTACGTCTCAGCGAAAAGCATGGCGTTGTGTGCTAGGCGATTCGCGCATCGCACAGGCCTGCCGAAAACAACTGGGGGACAGCTTCAAGGCCGGAGAGTGCTTAGATCACCATGACATTGAAGCATCAGCAATTGTCTCATCGCAACGCTCGTGTCATTGCTTAACAAAAGCCAATGCCACATGTGCTAGGCGATTCGCGCATCACGTATGCCACGCACTGTCCCACTGTATGCACCCATATGCACGGAACGGGACAAACAAACTACCTTCGAGCCTATGCAGTGCTTGGATCACCATGACACTAGACCACGTCCATCGCATTACGACTCAGCGAGGACCATGACGTCGTGTGCTAGGCGATTCGCGCATCGCATAGGCCCGTCGGAACCAACCGGGGGACGGATTCAAGGCTGCATGGTGCTTGGATCGCCACAACATTGAAGTATCATCAATCGTCTCATCGCAACGCTCGCGTCGTTGCTTAAAGAAAGCCAACACCATATGTGCTAGGCAATTTGCGCATAACGTATGCCCCCCCACCGTCCCCCTGTATGCACCAGTATGCACGAAACGGGACAAACAAACTACCTTCCTGCCCACGCTGCGCTTGGATCACCATGATACTAGACCACGTCCGTCGCATTATAACTCAGTAAGGACCATGACGTCGTCTGCTAGGCGATTCGCGAATCGCACAGGCCCGTCGGAACCAACTGGGGGACGGCTTCAAGGCCGCATAGTGCTTGGATCGCCACGACATTGAAGCATCAGCAATCATCTCATCAAAATGCTCGCGTCGTTGCTTAACGAAATCCAATGCCACATGTGCTAAGCGATTCGTACATCACGCATGCCCCCCACCGTCCCCCTGTATGCACCAAACGGGATAAGCAAACTACCTTCCTGCCTACGCGGTGCTTGGATCTCCACGACACTAGACCACGTCTGTCGCATTACGACTCAGCAGGGACCATGGCGTCGTGTGCTAGGCGATTCACACATTGCATAGGCCAGTGGGAACATACCGGGGGATGGCTTCAAGGCCGCACGGTGCTTGGATCACCACGACATTGAACTATCAACAATCGTCTCATCACAACACTTGTGTCGTTGCTTAACGAATGCCAATGCCACTTCTGCTAGGCAATTCACGCATCACGTATGCCCCCCACCATCCCCATGTATGCACCCATATGCACGGAACGGGACAAGCAAACTACCTTCCTACCCACGCGGTGCTTGGATCGCTACGGCACTAGACCACGTCCGTCGCATTACGACTCAGCGAGAACCATGGCGTCGTGTGCTAGGCGATTCGCGCATCGCACAGGCCTACCGAAAACAACTGGGGGACAGCTTCAAGGCCAGATGGTGCTTGGATCGCCACGACATTAAAGTATCAACAATCGTCTCATCGCAAAGCTTGCATCGTTGCTTAACGAAATCCAATGCCACATGCGCTAAGCGATTCGTACATCACGCATGCCCCCCACCGTCCCCCTGTATGCACCAAACGGGATAAGCAAACTACCTTCCTGCCTACGCGGTGCTTGGATCGCCACGACACTAGACCACGTCTGTCGCATTACGACTCAGCGAGGACCATGGCGTCGTGTGCTAGGCAATTCGCGCATCGTATAAGCCTGTTGGAACCAACCAGGGTACGGCTTCAAGGCCGCATGGTGCTTGGATCGCCACGACATTAAAGTATCAACAATTGTCTCATCGCAAAGCTTGCATCGTTGCTTAACGAAAGCCAATGCCACATGTGCTAGGCAATTCGTGCATCACGTATGCCCCCCATCGTCCCCCCGTATGCACGGAACGGGACAAGCAAACTACCTTCCTACCCATGCAGTGCTTGGATCGCCACGACACTGGACCACGTCCGTCGTATTGCGACTCAGCGAGGACCATGGCGTCTTATGCTAGGCGATTCGCGTATCACACAAGCACGTCAGAACCCACCAAAGGACAGCTTCAAGGCCCCATGGTGCTTTGATCGCCACGACATTGAAGCATCAGCAATCGTCTCATCGCAAAGCTCGCGTCGTTGCTTAACAAAAGCCAATGCCACATGTGCTAGGCGATTCGCGTATCACACATGCCCCCCACCGTCCCCCCGTATGCACGGAACGGGACAAGAAAACTACCTTCCTGCCCATGTGGTGCTTGGATCGCCACGACACTAGACCACGTCTGTCGTATTACGACTCAGTGAGGACCATGGCGTCGTGTGCTAGGTGATTCGCGCATCGCACAAGCATGTCAGAACCCACCGGGGCACGGCTTCAAGGCCGCATGGTGCTTGGATCGCCACGACATTGAAGCATTAGCAATCGTCTCATCGCAACACTCGCATCGTTGCGTAACGAAAGCCAATGCCATGTGTGCTAAGCGATTCGCGCATCACGTTTGCCCCTACCGTTCCCCGAGAGCCACCCAATCCCATGCGGTGCTTGGATCGCCATGACACTCGACCATGGCTTCGTGTGCTACGGGATTCGCGTATCACCCAGGGCCAACGACACGTCGGGGGACGGGATTGTCCCCCATTGTTTACCTAGTCTGCGGCACGGGGATGGCTAGTTTTGTGCTTGGGCAACCACTCGCCCCCTCATTAGCCATCCCAATGACGTCGACGGTGTTGTGGCACCAGGATAGATAATGAGGGGCTAGGGAAGCCACCATGTTCCTCATTAGCCATCCTGGTGCCGCACCGAGGGACATGTTGGGAGATGCAAGGCGGGGGTGGCACGGCCCCAACGCACGGGTATGCAATGCAATACCTTGGCGTGATTCACTCAGTAGGCATTCCGGCCCACAATATAGCCCACGATATAGCCCACAATGTGCCACGAAGTGTCCACAACGTTCCCCAGCATGGACCTCGACCAAGAGGTTTGACACTACATACCCCCCTATAGTACATTTAGATGCAAAAACCCAAGTGACAGCAGTAGCGTACATTTTGCCAAAGATTCAAAATGGCTGTTTTACACTATAAAAGGCCCCATATGGCATGATTTTCGTACCCTACTTGCTCCTTATTGATAGCATATGATATCCAAATGCTTCAAAATTATTTTTTTCAAAAAAATATTTTTTAATATTTAATAATTGCAAAAAATAGGGAAAAATCAGAAAAAATAGTAGAAAATTCAGAAAAAATTATATTAATTCATACATTAATTTGTTAAATGATATTCAAAAATATTTTTTTAGAAAATTAATTTTTAATATTTAAAAATTACGAAAAATAGGGAAAATTAGAAAAATACTAGAAAATTCAGGAAAACTTATATTAATTCATAAATGAATTTGTTTACAAGATATTTGGCGTTAAATTTTTTTTGGATGGATTGGGAAACCGATTAATCTATTTTGCCTCACAAATGTGACGAATTGTTTGTCGGACAAGGCAAAGGTTAAGACTACTTCGTAGATTTGAAAACCACTTGCAAAAGAATATCAATGTCCACATTCGTGTCATAATACATTCTGCATGCCCAATACCCCCGAATGCTTAACATTGCCCGTCGTGCCAAATGTCCCCTAGTAGTGCCAAAGCCGTCCCCCAACATCCCCCATCGTTCCCCAAGTGTACCCCTATAGTACCCCAGCCGTGCCCCAATAGTGCCCCAGCCGTGCGCCAACAGTGCCCCAACAACACCCCTTAAGCGCCCCGCGTGCGCCACTTGTGCGCACAATCACGCGGCACGGGCACCCCATGCGCATACCTTCGTGCAGCATGCGGGCCACATGGGCGCACCATCGTGCGGCATGAGCGCCCGATGTCCGTACCATCGTGCGTCATAGGCACCCCATGCACGCACCATCGTGCGGTATGAGGGCCACATGCGCGCACCATCGTGCTGCATGAGCGCCTGATACGAGCACCATCGTGCGGCATGCGCGCACCATGCGCGCCCTTTCATGCGACATGCGTGCACCATCGTGTGGCATGGGCGCCCCATGCGCGCACCATCATACGGTATGCAGGCCACATGCACATACCATCGTTCGGCATGAGTGCACCATTGTGCGGCATGGGCGCCATATGCGCGCAACTTCATGCAGCATACGCGCACCATCGTGTGGCATGGGTGCACCATCGTGTGGCATGGGTGCCCCATGCACGCACCTTCGTGCTGCATGTGGGCCACATGCGCGTACCACCGTGCGGCATTCTTACCCCATGCGCACACCATAGTGCAATATGGGCGACCAATGCGTGCACCTTCGTGCGGCATGCGGGCCATATGCGCGCACTATCATGCGGCATGCGCTCCCGATGCGCTTACCATTGAGCAGCATGGGCGCCCCATGCAAGCACCTTCGTGTGGCATACGCATACCATCGTGCGGTATGGGCTGTGAGGCCCGAACTCGATTTGTGTGCGATATCTTATTTCGTGTGCCCTAACTTAGAATTACGTGCCTTGACCTAGGTTTAAGAGTCGTGTTTCATTTTATGTGCCTTGCATCGAATTACATGCATTCATTTGGGGTTTTGTGCATTTGCTTGGGAAACGAGTATTTATCTCGTAGTTCGTGCCTTACCTCGTAGTGCATACCCTAAACCTAAGAAAGCGTGCCCACATGCCAATCAAGAAATCATCTTACACGAAGCACTAGATCATTAATTAATCCTACAAACTCCACTAACTAATATTAAAATGCTAATTCAACTCACTAGAAGACGAAATCTCACAAAAAGCTAAACATTCTTATTCTTTATTCTTTATTCTTTTGCACATCCCAAACACACAATATAATAATACTCAAAACATGACAAAAATTTCAGATTTGAACACTAGCTTGGCCGACCACTTCTTGCATTTCAACAAGCTTGCATAATTCAAAAATCATTCCTAGACAAGCCTATGACACAATGCATAAAAAAATGAAATGAAATACACCTACCAAGCTTCACTTTCTCGACCAAAGCACTCCATGCTTCCTCACATTTCAAGATTGCACAAGGACTAAGAGAATTTTAGATTTTTCAAGGCCCTAGGCCGACACACTCACACACAACACTTCATACCTCACAAACATTTCAATTGCTTTCAATTCCTCTCTCTCTCTCGGCTTTGGCTGCAACCATAAACTCCATAGCTTAAGCTCATCATCCTAAGGTTCATCAAGACACTCAAGGCCCTAGGAAGCTCGACCAAGCAAACTAGAAGCAAAGAAACATTCATGCAAGCTCATAGAACCATCATTTCGGCTTAGGTATGTTTGATAGCTTCTATTCCATTTCCTTTTTGTTCTAACCACATGCACATACTAAGGACTTGGTAACTAAGCTAGGAATTAGAGAATCTCAAGTTATTTCTCGGCCAAGCAAGGAGAAAAGACGATCTTGTGCATCATCAAGAGCTTTGTGCATCTTCATTATTGTCTTGCAAAGGTGAGGGCTAAAACTCTTTTGAAAAGCTTTTGAAATCCACATGAATACCTCTGTACTTGTGGTATGTGTGTGCACATGAGCTTTTGTAACCATGCATGGCAAAATATTTGGCTAGAATTTGAAGATAGGTAAAATCGCGTAAATGGCAATTTTCTGACTTGTTGGAGCGAAGTGAATTTGACTAGGTAAATGGTGTTGAATACTCGTGAAAATAATTGTATGACCTTATTATTTGATTGCGTGAACCCCGAAATGAGTTATATGACTTGATTCACATGTGTTACATGGCTGTCCGTTTAACATTCGTATAACTCCATGCGTTTTACAAGTGAAATTACATGTCAAACATGCCTAGTGTGTTTACTTGTCAACGTGCGATCTTATAACTGTTCGGAGGCAGCCTACTTTGTTGTCCTCCTAATGTGATATGTTAAATGTTATAAATGTGCATTGCATACAAGGTTGCAACCTTTCATTGTGGCATGGTAGCGTTTCACGCACGCCGGGCAGCATCGGGCTTGCCGGTGCTACCGTGACTACCATGGTCCAATTCCCTCTCTCGCTTGGCATTCCACCCTCGGAGAGTTGGGTCGTAGGTTTCGGGGTACATCCAAAGTACACCCAAATGGAAGCGATAAGTGGATTATTGAAGTCGGCCGCAACAAATCGTATCGAAATTGATATTGAGAGCAAATGCTCACCGTATCCTTGAAATGATTGGTAATTGTATCAGTTGCTCAATTTGATTCTTACACTTTGCGTACCTTATTACTTGTAATACGTGACATGTTTTCAAAAGGGGTTTTTCATAAGTTAACTGGAAAAAAAAAGAGTTTCAAAACGTATTTCGCGTTCCCCCTCGCTGAGTTCATAAGGACTCACCCTCTTTTATCATCTCAGGTGAAGAAGACCAAGAACAGGTACCCGAGGACCACGTGCCTAATGATGACTCGTTGGAATGATTGCTTGCCCTATGTGCCTTACTTGACTATGGCCATTTGTGAATGATATGTTACTTGAAGACTATTTCTTTTGTTGCTTGTTATTGTATTGTAAATGACCCCCGTTGTAATTTGGGGTTTAATTTTGGCTTGTACTGATCATAACTAGGTACACACTCTTCTGGTCATTTTGCTATCGCTACTTTGGTTTAGCATCTATCACAGACTTATGAAGTACTAGATAAGAGCTAAGTAAAATGAATTTATCCAATCTTAAGCAGGTACTCATTGTTAAGCTAAGATCAACAGGTACCGGTATAACTAGATTGACAAATAAACGAGACATAGTATCATGCTAGGTTATTAGTCAACCGAGGCTTCGAGATAACTAGTAGGCACCCCGATTGGTGATAAATAGTAATCTTAGTTGGAAATGAATTTGAGATTGAAAGTTTCGAGGCGTTTAGAGAATTAGGTTAAACTAAAGAGCCCAATTACAGCCGTTATGCTGCCGATTTTCTGGAGAAATTGTGGAGTTTAGACTAAACGTTAAGTGTTAAACCCTCATGAACGATTAAGTACGTGAAACGACTTGAATGTTTAGATCACTCCCTAGTCTAACCTTTATAGGTCGGGTTGGGGCGTAACACCTTAGAGAAATGGTATCAGAGCTTAGATTGCTTAAGCCAGGTTTAACTCTCGTACCATGGGTAGAAGCCCTAAGATTATCGGGATGACTTGTTTATGTATGTTATTGTGTGACAATATCAATTGTGCCTTCTCTGTTTCTATGTGCTTATGTGATTAACATGTCTTAACTGTTTCAAGAATTGTATGTCTATATAAAATTATATGTTGTATACCTTATACATTAAATTATTGTTTGTCGTATTCCAATAAATTGTGCATATAATCTGTGCCTATAGATGGCTGGCCCTAGTACCCGCAATGTGAGGCCCGACCCCGAATAGCGTGTCTTACCTCGATTTGCGTGCCGTAGACCTAGAATTATATGACTGACCTTGGATTACGTGTCTTGTCTTGGTTTCCGTGTCTGCCTCGTCATACGTGCCTTGACCTAGAATTGTGTACCCTAATCCTCGACTTACGTGCGATACCTAGATATACGTGTCCTAACCTTGATTTAGGTGCGTTACCTCGTTTCGTGTGCTCTAACCTTGAACTACGTGTCTTAACCTAGGTTTAAGTGTCATACCTTGATTTACGTGCATCGTATCGAATTTCATGCTTTGCATTGGTTTGCGTGCATTCATTTAGGATTGCGTGCATTTACTTTGGAATCTGTGTATTAGTCTTGAATTATGTGCCTTATCTCGTAGTTCGTGTTTACCTCGTAGTGCGTGCCCTAGACCTAGGAATACGTGCCTACATGCTAATCAATAAAGATTCCAGTATAAAGCACAAGACAATAAAATAATCCTACACAATCCACTAACTATTATTATATTCCTAATTCTAATCCTACAAATTCCACTAACTATAAAATAACATTAAATTATTCCTAAACATTCCACTAACATTATTTTAATCCTAATTCAAATTTACTACAAGACAAAACTCTATCATCATCCAAACCATCCCCAATATAATATATCTAATTACATTTTCCTACAAAAACCTCTAACACCTAAATATTATATTTTAAACCCACTGCAAGACAAAATCTCACAAACCTCTAAACATACCCTATATTCTATTCTAACTTCAAAGCTACACAAACACCTAAGCCAACATTTTCTTACACAAACACTAAACACAAGACTCATGAAAATACACACACACACACACACACTACATCCCAACCCTCTTCCTCATCCACACAAACCTGAAAATACACACCCACCCAACACATAATCAAAATTCAAATGCTCAAGACAACAAAACATACTCTTACACACTTTTCCTAAACCCTATGCTCTTTTTTCTAACTCACAAGCATGCCTACACTTATCCCTTACACCTTGCACTCCCTAGAAAGAATAATTAGCATAATTTGAATGCCTTTGGCTGAAATCATCATGTCATACACAAAATTGACACTTCACCTAAGCACACATAGCTCAAAAACACTCAAAACCTCATTTTTCTCTCAACTCTCTCTCCCTCTCTCATCATTTTCGACCCTAGCTCTCTCTTGAGCATCCAAGACTCCTCAAAAGCTCTCAAGGACTCTCTAAGACACTCCCAAGCTCGACCATAGCAAGCAAACACGCAAGAAAGTCTCATACAAGCTCATAACCCATCATTTTCGGCCTAGGTAAAGTTTTGATGGTTTTCTTCCATTTCTTTTTGTTCTAAACACATGCACACTTCCTACACAAGCTAACTAAACTAGGATTTAAAGGAAATCAAGATACCTCTCGGCCAAAGCAAGGAAAAAAGGTCCATTTGTGCGATTTCAAGAGCATTTGTGCATTTTCATCCATCAAGTTGCTAAGGTGAGGGTTAAACTCTTTTAGAAGTTTTCAAAAACCACATGCATGCCTTTAAATGTCTATCTTTACTTCTGTACTAGTGATATATGTGTTTTCATGAGCTTTTGTAAACATGCATGGAAAGATATTTGGCTAGAATGTGATGATAGATGAAATCGGGTATGTAACAGCCTTCTATCTTGTTGGTGCAAGGTGATTTTGACCGGGTAAATGATATTGAAAATGCATGAAAAATTGGTAGGTAACTATTTTTTCCAGTTCTGAACACTATTCACAGAAATAGGCCAAAGCTAATTTTGACTCTATGGTCCTAAAAATGGCAAAATATTAAAATGTGTCCAAATCTGGAAAATCTGGGAAAATGAAGCAGGTTTTGGCAGATTCACTTTCCTTGTAGAACGAACCCATTTTGACTTAGTAAATGATATCCAAAATGCATGAAATTTGGTACGCTTCTAGATGTTTCAGTTCTGGACATTTTTGTCAGAAATGTACTAAGGCTAAATCTGACCCTAAGGCCCTCAAAACAGACAAGTATTGAAATGTGTGCAAATCTGGACAGTTTTGTGTAGTCTCACGGTTTTGGCTATAACTATTGAACCCGAACTCCAAATGATGCGAGGTTTGTTTATGAATTTCGTTCACTCCTTAAGATTTAATTTGAAATCTTGTTCACTGAAATTGGAGATTGTTTGGTTGTCTCAATGATTGTGAGAAAACAGCCCATTGCAGTGAGGGTTTCACCTAGTGATATGCTTAGAAAATTTATTGTAACTTCTTTTGTTGTATCAAATGCTTGGGATTGTGGCATTGGGATGTTGTGTGGACTGTTTTGAATGTTTGAGGGTGTTTGAATTAATCAATGCATGGCTTGAGTTTAATCACGTGACAACTTAGGGCTTAATCGCACGGGTGAGCATGAAATGAAACCCTAATGACTAGGTAAACTCACTAAGTGTTGATCCTATGGATATCGTGTTTAATTATGTAATTAGTAGGCTGCCAGTAGTTGCCCTTATAGCCCTGAATATGATTCCGACGATTACATGTTGACAAGTAGGCTTTTCTTGCACCCGGTCCCACGTAGATGTCGTTGCATGTTGAATAATCTTGTTATTTGATTACGTGAACTTCGAAATGAGTTATGTGACTTGATTTACATGCGTTGCATGGCTGCCCATTTAATATTCATATAACTCCATGTGCTTTTCAAGTGAAATTACTTGTCATATCGTGCCTCGCGTGTTTACTTGTCAATGTGCAATCTTATGACTGCTCGGAGGGAACCTACTTTGTTGTCCTCCTAATGTGTTATATTAAATGTCATAAATGTGCATTGCATACAAGGTTGCAACCTTTCATTCTGGCGTGGTAGCGTTCATGCACATCGGGCGGCATCGGGCTTGCCGGTGCAACCGTGACTACCATTGTCCAATTCCCTCTCTCGCTTGGGGGCTAGACTTCCTCGGAGAGTTGGGTTGTAGGATTTCGGGGTACATCCGGAGTACACCCATTTGGCGTGATAAGGGGATGATTTGAAGTCGGCCACAACAACTGATACTGGAAATGAACTGAGAGCAAAAGCTCACCGTATCCTTTTCACTATGTGTATAAGTACTCTCGCTTGGTTCCTAGAGGACCTCGGGGAGGAAAGACGGGTAATTGTGTTCTTTTACTTTTACATTACATTATGTACTTACTTGTGATATATATCATGCTTGCAAAAGGGTTTTCATAAGTTGAACCGGAAAATGAGTTTCAAAACTTATTTCTCGTTCCCCCTCGCTGAGTTCATAAGGACTCACCCTCTTTTATCATCTCAGGTGAAGAAGACCAGGAACAGGTACCAGAGGATAACGTGCCTAACGATGATTCCTTGGAATGATTGCTTGCCCTACGTGCCTTACGTGACCATGGCCATTTTGTGAACAATATGTTGTTTGAAGACTATTTCTTTTATGTTGCTTGTTGTTGTAATGTAAAAGACCCCCGTTGTAATTTGGGGTCTAATTTTGGCTTGTACTGATCCTAACTAGATAGACACTACTATGGTCGTTTTGCTATCGTTATTGGCTAAGTACCTATCATAGGATTATGAAGTATTAGGTAAGGATTAAGTAAAATGAATCTATCCAATTTTAAGCAGGTACTCATTGATAAGCTAAGATCAACAGGTACTTTTGTAATGAGGATTAAAAAACAAACGAGACATAGTATCATGCTAGGTTATTAATCAAACGGGACTTCGAGATAACTGGTAGGCGTTTCGATTGGTTATAAATAGTAATCTCAGTTAGAAATGAAATTGAGATTGGAAATTTTGAGGAGTTTAGAGAATTAGGTCAAACTAAAGAGCCCAATTACAGCCGTTATGCTGCCGATTTTCCGGAGAATTTGTGGAGTTTAGGCTAAAACGTTAAGCGTTAAACCCTCTTGAACGATTAGGTACGTGACACGACTTGAATGTTTAGATCACACCCTAGTCTAACCTTCATAGGTCGGGTTGGGGCGTGACACGCAATACTAATAGGAGCGGTGAGCCCCAAAAGACCGGAGATGCTTATCAAACTAATCTCGGCATGGCTATGTTTAACATGATAGCGAATGCCATGGATTGCGTGTCGCAGGTGATGGAAATTCAAGATGCACGTGAAGCAAACAACAACAACAACAACAACAAGAATGATGGTAACAATGGGAGAAATAGCAGAATGCGGGAGTTCCTTGACTTTTGCCCATCCAAATTCCACGGGGAAGCTAATGGTGAAAAGGCAGAGGCTTGGCTGTTTGAGATTGAAAGGATTTTCAGGCCATTTGACTATACTGATGAGGAAAAGGTTGAGTTCGCTGTGTTTCTATTGCACGGGGATGCTGAGCATTGGTGGCACACTGTGGAGGCACTTTGGGAAACTGATCATACACCTCGCTTGTGGGGTAATTTCGTTAAGGTATTCAAGGAGAAATACGTAGCTGTAGTTTCCAAGCAGAGGCAAATTGAGGAATTCATGCACTTGAACCAGGGTAACATGATGGTGGCCCAGTATGAGGCTCGTTTTGACTGACTGTCCCGCTATGATCAATACATGGTCAGTACCCCTGAGGCGAAGATGTTGAAATTTACGAATGGGTTGAGGCCAGAAATTCAGGACCAGTTGGCTTCGCATGACTTTACTACCTATTCTGCTCTCCTTGCTGCTGCCTCCCGAGTCGAGAAGAGAAAACTTGATAGAGCCGGTTCGAGCCAGCTGAACAAGAAACCATATCAGCCTCCAGGTCAACAGAGGAAATTCCAGACCCAGAGTCGCAGTCAGAGCCATAGCCAGAACAGACCAGCTAACAACCGTGGCCCGACTAAAGCACCATCAGCCTCTTCTACCCGCGGATCCATAGGTAGTTCACCTACTCAGACTGTCACATATTCTTACTGTAACAGGAAGGGTCACACCGAGGCCCAGTGTTGGAGAAAATTAGGACGATGTGTAGGGTATGGCAGCAATCAACACCAGGTCAAGGATTGTCCTAAATGGAAAGGGGGAAAAATCAGATTAAACCAGCTGGTAGAGGCAAGACTCCAGTTCCTATAGTTCAGGCCTGAGCTTATGCTATTGAGTGCGAGGAGTTTCCTGAGGAGACCGCTGTTGTTGAAGGTACATTCTTGATACTGAATCAAGCTGTTAGGGTGCTAATTGATCCAGGTGCTACTCATTCATTTATTACTCCCTTATGTGTGCAACGTGTGAAACTACGAGTTGTATGTTTGCCTTACAAAGTAGAAGTTGATACTCCGATGGATTCTAAACTTGTTACTTGCTCAGCATGTAAAGCATGTAAAATCCAAATTAAAGATAGGGAATTCTCAGCCAATCTTATTGTATTACCCTTTCGAGACTATGAAGTCATCTTAGGGATGGACGGGTTGGCAAAGCATCATGCCCAACTAGATTGCCGAATGAAGATTGTAACATTCCAGATACCTGGTCAACCAATATTGGAGGTAATGGGTCGAAGAGACTTCACCGGGAGTTCTATCATTTCATCTACGAAAGCAGTGAAGTCCTTGAGAAAAGGGTGTAGTGGATACTTAGCTTACCTCATCAACAAGCCGTCGGACAAAGCTAAGTTGGAGGAGATGCCAGTGATTAAAGATTATGCGGATGTATTTCTAGAAGAATTGCCCTGGTTACCCCTGAATCGGGAGATCGAGTTCATTATAGAATTACTGCCTGGCACCCAGCCAATATCTAAAGCTCCCTATCGTATGGCACCAGCCGAGCTACAAGAATTGAAGGACCAATTGCAAGGATTGTTGAAGAAGGGGTTTGTTCAACCAAGTTCTTCTCCGTGGGGCGCGCTAATCCTATTTGTAAAGAAGAAAGACGGAACATTGAGGCTATGCATCGATTACCGAGGATTGAACCAAGTGACCGTCAAGAATAAATACCCACTTCCACTGATCGACGAGTTGTTTGATCAACTTCAAGGAGCTAAAGTGTATTCAAAGCTCGACTTGAGGCAAGGGTACTACTAGTTGCGGATCAAAAAGGAGGACGTTCCTAAAACGGCTTTGAGGATGAGATATGGGCATTATGAATTTGTGGTGATGCCATTTGGACTAACTAATGCCCCTGCAACTTTTATGGACTTGATGCCCAGGGTGTTTCAACCCTACTTGGACCAATTTGTGGTGATCTTTATCGATGATATTTTGGTATACTCAAAATCCGAGGCTGAGCATGAACAACATCTGCGATTGGTATTGCAGAAACTTCGAGAGCATCAATTGTATGCGAAATTTAGCAAATGTGAATTTTGGTTGCAGCAGATTGCATTTTTGGGGCACATCATATCCCAAGAGGGAATAGCAGTGGACCCAGCCAAGATAGAAGCGGTGATGTCTTGGAAAAAGTCGGAAAATGTTACGAAGGTTCGGAGTTTTCTCGGTTTAGCCGGCTATTATAGGAGGTTCTTTAAGGATTTCTCAAAGATCGCAGGACCACTTACAAAGCTCACTCAAAAGAAAACAAAGTTCGTGTGGGATGACAAGTGTGAGAACAGCTTCCAAGAATTGAAGAAAAGATTGACTACTGCACCTGTTCTTGCATTGCCTGAAGGAATTCAAGGCTTTTTAATCTATAGTGCTGCTTCTAAGGAAGGATTGGGTTGTGTGTTGATGCAAAATGGTAGAGTGATTGCGTATGCTTCTAGGAAACCCAAGCCGTATGAATTGAACTACCCGATGCATGATTTGGAGTTGGCGGCCATTGTGTTTGCACTCAAGAAATGGAGACACTATCTGTGGGGTAACAAGTTCGAGGTGTTTACTGATCACAAGAGCTTGAAATACTTGTTCTCACAAAAAGAGTTGAACATGAGGCAAAGACGGTGGATGGAGCTTTTGGATGATTATAACTGCACAATCAATTATGTGCCTGGTAAAGCAAATGTAGTTGCAGATGCCTTAAGTCGGAAAGTGAGCATGGCAAAACTGGAAGTTAAGGTGTAGGAGTTGTTAGAGGAAGCATTTTTGTGGAAACCACAATTGACTCAAAAAGGGTTACTATTTGCCACTACACAAGTTCAGTCGACCTTGTTGTCTGAATTACGAGAAGCTTAACAGAAGGACCAACAGTTTCAGAAGATTAAAGAAAGCAACATAGATTTCAAGTTTCATGGTGATGGTATTTGGAGGTTCAGGAATCGAATTTGTGTTCCTAATGATCTAGAGTTGAAAACGAAGATTCTTGAAGAAGCCCATAATTCAATATACACTATTCACCCTGGCGGAACAAAGATGTACCAAGATTTGAAGCAACACTATTGGTGGAATAATATGAAGAGAGAGATTGCGGAGTTTGTGGCACGGTGTTTGACTTGCCAGAGAGTCAAAGTAGAACATCAACGACTAGCAAGTTTACCTCAGCCGTTGGAAATTCCTCAATGGAAATGGGAACACGTAACTATGGACTTTGTCATGGACCTACCCAGGTCACAAAAGGGTCATGAAGCCGTTTGGGTCATAGTGGATAGATTGACCAAGTCAGCGCACTTCTTACCAATGAACAAGGATAGTCCTGAGAAACTGGGAGATATGTATGTGGCGGATATTGTAAGAGTGCACGGCATACCTGTGAGTATTGTATCGGATAGGGATCCTCGTTTTACTTCCCAATTTTGAAAGAGATTGCAAGAAGCTTTGGGAACGAAGTTGAGTTTCAGCACGGCTTATCACCCTCAGACTGATGGACAATCTGAGAGAACTATTCAAATTCTGGAGGATATGCTGAGGGCGTGTGTTTTAGACTTCGGAAAAGGTTGGAAGAAATATCTATCTCTAGCAGAGTTCGCTTATAATAATAGTTATCAGGCCACTATCGGGATGGCCCTATTTGAGGCATTGTATGGACGTAAGTGTCGATCCCCAATTTACTGGGATGAAGTAGGTGAGACGAAGACTTTTGACCCGACCCTGCTACCAGAACTCATGAAGACTGTTGATAATGTCCACCTCATCCGAAAACGGATGCTTACCGCCCAAAGCAAGAAGAAAATTTATGCAGACCGATGGAGACGGAGTCTAGAGTTTGAGGTCGACGACAAGGTGTTCTTGAAGATATCACCTCGGAGGTGACTGATTAAACACGGCAAGGGTGGAAAGTTGAGCCCGAGGTTTGTAGGACCATTTGAGATAATTGAGAAGGTTGGCAAATTGGCTTATCGCCTCGAACTACCCCAAAACCTCTCCAATATTCACGACGTTTTTCATGTTTCAATGCTACGAAAGTATCACCCTGATCCATCGTATATCTTGGAGCCAGAGCCATTGCAGCTTCGGGAGAACTTGTCTTATGAAGAGAAGCCCATTCGGATCCTAGACCAGCAAGATCGGGAGTTGCGCAACAAATCTATACCAATGGTGAAAGTGTTGTAGGATCACCATTGAGTTGAAGAAGCAACGTGGGAAAGACAAGACTAGATGGAGCAACAGTATCCGGCATTATTTCAAAGGTAATATTGAATTTCGGGACGAAATTCTTTTAAGGGAGGGAGGATGTGAGGCCCGACCTCGATTTGTGTGCAATACCTCGTTTTGTGTGCCCAAACCTAGAATTGCGTGCCTTGACCTAGGTTTAAGAGTCGTGTTTCATTTTATGTGTCTTGCATCGAATTACGTGCATTCATTTGGGGTTGCGTGCATTTGCTTGGAAAACGTGCATTCGTCTCGTAGTTCATACCTTACCTCGTAGTGCGTGCCCTAAACCTAGGAAAGCATGCCCGCACGCCTATCAAGAAAGCATCTTACACGAAGCACTAGATCATTAATTAATCCTACAAACTCCACTAACTAATATTAAAATGCTAATTCAACTCACTAAAAGACGAAATCTCACAAAAAAGCTAAACATTCTTATTCTTTATTCTTTATTCTTTTACACATCCCAAACACACAATATAATAATGCTCAAAACATGACAAAAATTTCAGATTTGAACACTAGCTTGGCCGACTACTTCTTGCATTTCAACAAGCTTGCATAATTCAAAAATCATTCCTAGACAAGCCTATGACACAATGCATAAAAAAATGAAATGAAACACACCTTTCACTTTCTCGACCAAAGCACTCCATGCTTCCTCACATTTCAAGATTGCACAAGGACTAGGAGAATTTCAGATTTTTCAAGGCCCTAGGCCGACACACTCACACACAACACTTCATACCTCACAAACATTTCAATTGCTCTCAATTCCCCTCTCCCTCTCGGCTTTGGCAGCAACCATAGACTCCATAGCTTAAGCTCATCATCCTAAGGTTCATCAAGACACTCAAGGCCCTAGGAAGCTTGACCAAGCAAGCTAGAAGCAAAGAAACATGCATGCAAGCTCATAGAACCTTCATTTCGGCTTAGGTATGTTTGATAGCTTCTATTCTATTTCCTTTTTGTTCTAACCACATGCACATACTAAGGATTTGGTAACTAAGCTAGGAATTAGAGAATCTCAAGTTATTTCTCGGCCAAGCAAGGAGAAAAGACGATCTTGTGCATCATCAAGAGCTTTGTGCATCTTCATTATTGTTTTGCTAAGGTGAGGGCTAAAACTCTTTTGAAAAGCTTTCGAAATCCACATGCATGCCTTCATACGTCTATTTTTACCTCTGTACTTGTGGTATATGTGTGCACATGAGCTTTTGTAACCATGCATGGCAAAATATTTGGCTAGAATTTGAAGATAGGTGAAATCGCGTAAATGGCAGTTTTCTGACTTGTTGGAGCGAAGTGAATTTGACAAGGTAAATGGTGTTGAAAAGGCTTGAAAATTAATAGGTGACTAGTTTTGGCAGTTCTGAGCATTTTTCATAGAAATAGGCCAAGGCCAATTTGGACTCTAAGGTCTCCAAAATGGCAAAAACATCGAAAGGTGTCCAAATCTGGAAAATCTGGGAAAATGAAGCAAGTTTTTGGCAGTTCACTGTCCTTGTAGAACGAACCGGTTTTTACTTAGTACATGATATCTAAAATTCATGAAATTTAATAGGTTGCTATATTTTTCAGTTCTGGACATTTTTGTCAGAAATAGACTAAGGCTAAATCTGACCCTAAGGTCCTTAAAAATGACAAGTATTGAAATGTGTACAAATCTGGACAGTTTTGCGTAGTCTCACGGTTTTGGCTATAACTCTTGAATCCGAACTCCAAATGATGCGAGGTTTGTTTCTAGATTTAGTTCACTTAATAAGATTTAATTTGACATTTTATTCACTGGAATTGGAGATTTTGTACTTGGCTAAATGATCGTGGGAACACAGACCTTTGCAGTGAGGTTTTCATCTAGTGATATGCTTTGAAAATTATTGTAACTTCTCTTGTTGTATTAAATGCTTGGGATTGTGGCACTTGGATGTTGTGTGGACTGTTTTGGATGACTGAGGGTGTTTTAATTAATCGATGCATGGCTTGAGTTTAATTACGTGACAACTTGTGGCTTAATCGCACGAGTAAGCATAAATGGAAACCCTAGTGACAATGAAAATGCGCTAAGTGTTGATCCTATGGTTATCGTGTATAATTATGTAATTAGGGGGCTGCCCGTAGTTGCCCTTATAGCCCTAAATGTGATTTCGATGATTACATGTTGACAAGTAGACCTTTCTTGCACCCGGTCCCACGTAGATGTCGTTGCATGTTGTATGACCTTATTATTTGATTGCGTGAACCCTGAAATGTGTTATATGACTTGATTCACATGTGTTACATGGCTGTCCGTTTAACATTCATATAACTCCATGCGTTTTACAAGTGAAATTACATGTCAAACATGCCTCGTGTGTTTACTTGTCAACGTGCGATCTTATAACTTCTCGGAGGCAACCTACTTTGTTGTCCTCCTAATGTGATATGTTAAATGTTATAAATGTGCATTGCATACAAGGTTGCAACCTTTCATTGTGGCATGGTAGCGTTTCACGCACGCCGAGCGGCATTGGACTTGCCGGTGCTACTGTGACTACCATAGTTCAATTCCCTCTCTCACTTGGCATTCCACCCTCGGAGAGTTGGGTCGTAGGTTTTGGGGTATATCCGGAGTACACCCAAATGGGAGTGATAAGTGGATTATTGAAGTCGGCCACAACAAATCGTATCGAAATTGATATTGAGAGCAAATGCTCACCGTATCCTTGAAATGATTGGTAATTGTATCTGTTGCTCAATTTGATTCTTACACTTTGCATACCTAATTACTTGTAATACGTGACATGTTTTCAAAAGGGGTTTTTCATAAGTTAACCAGAAAAAAAAAAGAGTTTCAAAACGTATTTCTCATTCCCCCTCGCTGAGTTCATAAGGACTCACCCTCTTTTATCATCTCAGGTGAAGAAGACCAAGAACAGGTACCCGAGAACAACGTGCCTAATGATGACTCCTTGGAATGATTGCTTGCCCTACGTGCCTTACTTGACTATGGCCATTTGGGAACGATATGTTGCTTGAAGGCTATTTCTTTTGTTGCTTGTTATTGTATTGTAAATGACTCCCGTTGTAATTTGGGGTCTAATTTTGGCTTGTACTGATCATAACTAGGGTCACACTCTTCTGGTCATTTTGCTATTGCTACTTTGGTTTAGCATCTATCACAGACTTATAAGGTACTAGATAAGAGCTAAGTAAAATGAATTTATCCAATCTTAAGCAGGTACTCATTGTTAAGCTAAGATCAACAGGTACCGGTGTAACTAGATTTACAAATAAACGAGATATAGTATCATGCTAAGTTATTAGTCAAACGAGGCTTCAAGATAACTAGTAGGCACCCCGATTGGTGATAAATAGTAATCTTAGTTGGAAATGAATTTGAGATTGAAAGTTTCGAGGCGTTTAGAGAATTAGGTTAAACTAAAGAGCCCAATTACAGCCGTTATGCTACCGGTTTTCCGGAGAAATTGTGGAGTTTAAACTAAACGTTAAGTGTTAAACCCTCATGAACGATTAAGTACGTGAAATGACTTGAATGTTTAGATCACTCCCTAGTCTAACCTCTATAGGTCGGGTTCGGGAGTGACATGGGCGCCCCATGAGCGCACCTTCATGCGGCATGCGTGCCACATGCGGGCACCAGAGTGCAGCATGCGCGCCCCATGCGGGCACCATCGTGCGGCATGGGCGCCCCATGCGCGCACCTTCGTGCGGCATGGGCACCCCATGCGCGCATCTTCGTGTGGCATAGGCGCCCCATGTGCGCACCATCAGGCAGCATGGACGCCCCATGCGCACACCATCGTGTGGCATGGGTGCCCCATGCGCACACCTTTGTGTGGCATGCGCTCACCATCGTGCGGCATGGGTGCCCCATGCGCGCACCTTCGTGCGGCATGTGGGCCGCATGCGTGCACCATCGTGCCGCATGGGCGCCTCATGCACGCACCTTCGTGTGGCATGCGTGCACTATCGTGCTGCATGGGAGCCCCATACGTGGACCTTCACGCGGCATGCGGGCCACATGTGCGCACCATCGTGCGGCACGGGCACCCCATGCGTGCACCTTCGTGCGTCACGTGCGCCCCATGCCCGCACATTCGTACAGCATGGGTGCCCTATCCGCGACCCTACAGCGCAACAACCATGTCTGCCGTGGCCCAATCGTTAACCATCCGAGGCCCTATCGCGGATAATCCGATGCCCCAAGTACGTGCCCCATCTGAGGCCCAATCGTGCGCCGTCGTGCAACACTGTGGGCAGTCGTGCTGCAACCGTTCACCAACATGCCCAGCCGTGCCGAAGATAGGGGCAACATAACCTTAGTCACCGTTAATGCTAAGGGAAGAACGTTAGGCACCTCGGCGGGCTGGCAGCACACAAGGTTGGATTCAATTTTTTTGCCATATCTTACGAAGCAAGCATAGGCTGTCTAACACTTGGGCACTCGAGGCAATGCGTGGGGTCGGCCGGCAGAGGGCCCGTTAGCACTTGGGCATCATTGGGCATAACACATAGCCCTTGGGTATAGCACTTTGGGTATTCGCGCGTCGACACTTAAAACTTATTATGTCGACACTTGGGCATAGCACTTGGGCATCCTTTTGCATAGCACATAGCACTTGGGCATCATTGGGTATAGCACATAGCAGTTGGGCATAATTGGGCATAATTGGGTATCATCAGTGCCTCAAAACCCCACAACACTTGCGGCAGCACTATATCAGGCAGCGAGTGTGTCAAACTAACTTGGGCTATTGTTATTCGGACTTGGGCGCAGAGCACTTGGCAACACTTGGCCATTCGCGCATCGACACTTGGGTTACAACTTATGGCTTACTTGGGCACTTGGAGACACATTTGGGGAGCGGCATAGGGCATCGAACCTCTTGGCCTGTTTGGGGGAAATAGTGTTGGTTGACGGGATTGGATTGCGGATAGGGCGGAGATAGGCGAGGAGGGGGGAGGGACGAATCGGAGTGACAAAGGCCTGAATCTCAGTGGATCGTGGCAGCAAGGTCACTCTGCTACTTATAATACCCCGTTGCGTATTTAAGTCATATGCAAAGGATTCTGCCCGCCGCTCGATGGGAATTATACTTCAATACGGCCGGCACGACGCTTCTGTCGCGACGGCTTGGCCAACGACACGTGCCCTTAGGGACCAAAGGCCCCTACTTCGGGTCGGTGAACAGGCGGTGGGCGAGTGCGTTGCATCTAGTATGGATTCTGACTTAGAGGCGTTCATTCATAATCCAGCGCACGGTAGCTTTGCACCACTGGCTTTTCAACCAAGCGCAATTGTGAGGCCTGACCTCGATTTGCGTGTGATACCTTGTTTCGTGTGCCCTAACCTAGATTTGCATGCCTTGACCTAGGTTTAAGAGTCGTGTCTTATTTTATGTGTGTTGCATTGAATTACGTGCATTCATTTAGGGTTGCGTGCATTTACTTGAAAAACGTACATTCGTCTCGTAGTTCGTGCCTTACCTTATAGTGCGTGCCCTAGACCTAGGTAAGCATGCCTACACGCTAATCAAGAAAGCATCTTACACGAAACACTAGATCATTAATTAATCCTACAAACTCCACTAACTAATATTAAAATGCTAATTAAACTCACTAGAAGATGAAATTGCACCAAAAGCTAAACATTCTTATTCTTTATTCTTAATTCTTTTGCATATTCCAAGCACATGCAATAAAATAAGCTCAACCAAGACAAAAATTCAGAATTTTCCACTAGCTTGGCCGACCACATGGAGCATTTGACAAGCATTGCATATTTCAATATTCATACCTAGACAACCTATGACACAAAGCATTAAAAAATGACTCAAAACCCTACCCAATGCACCAAAATCTCGACCCACTCAATTGCCCATGCTAGACAATTCAAAAATATGCTCTTGAAGACACAAAATCAGAATTTTGTGAAGCTCAAGGCCGACCAAAATGCTTAAGATTTTCATTCTTTCTCACATTCTCTCTTTCTCTCATTCACTATCTCATTTCTTCTCTCTCTCTCTCAGCCTTGGCTTCAATCTCACTCTCCATAGCTTAAGCTCATCATCCTAAGGTTCATCAAGACCTTCAAGCCACTAAGGAACTCAACCAAGCAAGCTAGAAGCAAAGAAACATGCATGCAAGCTCATAGAACACTCATTCGGCCCTTAGGTATGTTTGATAGCTCCTATTTCATTTTCTTTTTGTTCTAGCCACTTGCACATACTAAGAACATGTTTACTAAGCTAGGAATTAGAGAATCTCAAGTTGTCTCTTGGCTAAGCAAGGAGAAAAGATGACCTTGTGCATCATCAAGAGCTTTGTGCATCTTCATTGTTGTCTTGCTAAGGTGAGGGCTAAAACTCTTTTGAAAAGCTTTCAAAAACCACATGCATGCCTTTAAATGTCTATTTTTACCTCTGTACTTGTGATATATGTGTGTACATGAGCTTTTATAAACATGCATGGCAAGATATTTGGCTAGAATGTGAAGATAAGTGAAATCGCGTAAATGAAGTCTTTTGACTTGTTGGAACGAAGTGAAATTGACCACGTAAATGATGTTGAAAATACATGAAAATTGGTAAGTGACTATTTTTGCCAGTTCTGAGCATGTTGCGTAGAAATAGGCCAAAGCCAATTTTGACTCTAAGGTCTCCAAAATGGAAAAACTTCAAAAGGTGTCCAAATCAGGAAAATCTGGGAAAATGAAGCAGGTTTTTGACAGTTCACTATCCTTGTAGAACGAACCAGTTTTGACTTAGTAAATGATATCCAAAATGCATGAAATTTGGTATACTGCTATATTCGTCAGTTCTGGACATTTTTGTCAGAAATAGACTAAGCGAAATCTGATCCAAAGTCCTAAAAAATGACACATATTGAAATGTGTACAAATCTGGACAGTTTTGCGTAGTCTCACGGTTTTGGCTATAACTCTTGAACCCGAACTCCGAATGATGTGAGGTTTGTTTCTGGATTTAGTTCACTCCTTAAGATTTAATTTGAAATTTTATTCACTGGAATTGGAAATTGTTTCCTTGTCTAAATTATTGTAGGAAAACAGACCATTGCAGTGAGGTTTTCATTTAGTGATATGCTTTGAAAATTATTGTAACTTCTCTTGTTGTGTTAAATGCTTGGGATTGTGGAACTTGGATGTTGTGTGGACTGTTTTGAATGCTTGAGGATGTTTAATTAATCGATGCATGGCTTTGGTTTAATTACGTGACAACTTGTGGCTTAATCGTACGTGTAAGCATGAATTGAAACCCTAGTGACTATGAAAAACTCGCTAAGTATTGATCCTATGGTTATCGTGTCTATTTTTGTGATTAGTGGGCTGCCCGTAGTTGTCCTAATAGCCCTAAATGTGATTCCGACAATTACATGTTGATAAGTAGACCTTTCTTACACCCGGTC
>CM075776.1:46250233-46270233 GCA_037974665.1 Ehretia macrophylla | reverse complement strand
CCGTAGGTTCCCCTAAGGAAACCTTGTTACGACTTCTCCTTCCTCTAAATGATAAGGTTCAGTGGACTTCTCGTGACGTTGCGGGCAGCGAATCACCCACGTCGCCGCGATCTGAACACTTCACCGGATCATTCAATCGGTAGGAGCAACGGGCGGTGTGTAAAAAGGGCAGGGACGTAGTCAACGTGAGCTGATGACTCGCGCTTACTAGGAATTCCTCGTTCAAGACCAAAATTGCAATGATCTATCCCCATCATGATGAAATTTTAAAGATTACCCGGGCTTGTCAGCCAAGGCTATAGACTCGTTGAATACATCAATGTAGCGCATGTGCGGCCTAGAATATCTAAGGGCATCACAGACCTGTTATTGCCTCAAACTTCTGCGGCCTAAAAGGCCGTAGTCCGTCTAAGAAGATAGCTGCGGAGGGATACCTTCGCATAGCTAGTTAGCAGGCTGAGGTCTCGTTCGTTAACGGAATTAACAAGACAAATCGCTCCACCAACTAAGAATGGCCATGCACCACCACCCATAGAATCAAGAAAGAGCTCTCAGTCTGTCAATCCTTACTATGTCTGGACTTGGTAAGTTTCCCCGTGTTGAGTCAAATTAAGCCGCAGTCTCCACTCCTGGTGGTGCCCTTCCGTCAATTCCTTTAAGTTTCAGCCTTGCGACCATACTCCCCCCGGAACCCAAAAACTTTGATTTCTCATAAGGTGCCGGCGGAGTCCTAAAAGCAACATTTGCCAATCCCTGGTCGGCATCGTTTATCGTTGAGACTAGGACGGTATCTGATTGTCTTCGAGCCCCCAACTTTCATAATTGATTAATGAAAACATCCTTGGCAAATGCTTTCGTAGTTGTTCGTCTTTCATAAATCCTAGAATTTCGCCTCTAACTATGAAATACGAATGCCCCCGACTGTCCCTGTTAATCATTACTCCGATCCTGAAGGCCAACTCAATAGGATCGAAATCCTATAATGTTATCCCATGCTAATGTATATTGAGCGTAGGCTTGCTTTGAGCACTCTAATTTCTTCAACGTAACAGCGCCGAAGGCAAGACCTGGCCAGTTAAGGCCAGGAGTGCATCGTCGGCAGAAAAGACGAGACGACCGGTGCACACCTGAGGCGGACCAACCGACCCATCCCAAAGTCCAACTACGAGCTTTTTAACTGCAACAACTTAAATATACGGAATTGGAGCTAGAATTACCGCGGCTGCTGGCACCAGACTTGCCCTCCAATTGATTCTCGTTAAGGGATTTAGATTGTACTCATTCCAATTACCCAACTCTTTGAGCCCGGTATTGTTATTTATTGTCACTACCTGCCTGTGTCAAGATTGGGTAATTTGCGCGCCTGCTGCCTTCCTTGGATGTGGTAGCCGTTTCTCAGGCTCCCTCTCTGGAATCGAACCCTAATTCTCCGTCACCGATCACTACCATGGTAGGCCACTATCCTACAATCGAAAGTTGATAGGGTAGAAATTTAAATGATGCGTCTCCGGCACGAGGGCCTTGCGAGCCGTCGAGTTATCATTAATCATCGCAGTAACGGGCAGAGCCCGGTCTACCTTTTATCTAATAAATGCATCCCTTCCAGAAGTAGGGGTTTGTTAAACGTTTTAGCTCTAGAATTACTATGGTTATCCAAGTAGTAGACACCATTAAACAAACTATAACTGATTTAATGAGCCATTCGCAGTTTCACAGTCTGAATTAGTTCATACTTACACATGCATGGCTTAATATTTGAGACAAACATATGACTACTGGCAGGATCAACCAGGTAGCATTCCTCACCGACGCCGGCGTCGCACGAGGCACATCATCCCCTAAGGGTCGACGGCTAGAGACGAGCGCATGACCGTCGTACGCGATTAGCGACAAACGCTGATTTCGAGCAAAGAGAGGCCAAGGACCCCATACCGTCATGGTGTGCCATATCCGAGAGATCGAGCGATGCCCCATGGGCCACGTGTGCCGCACTTGTTGGAGTAAGCAGCGTGGAACACGGGACGTGCTTAGGGGTTCGCCCTACGTCGTCCACAGAGGTAGACGCATGGCAAAAGATGGACGATGTGACTTTAGACTGCCTTCTTTGTAGGTACACAACACAGGAAACCGACCTACCGATCGAGGCAATGTAAGCACTCGGCCCGCGAATGAAGAAGCAAGCAGGGGTGGACGTCGCTGTTCAAGCAGGGATCCAACAAACTTACACAAGTCGACCACCACTCACGCGCTATCATGTTCGCTATGCCTAGACCACTAAGCCGGTAACTGCCCCACCGTCTAGGCAAACGAAGCCCTTCAGGCGAACGAAACCGGCGAGATGGCCTGAACAAGCACCGCTAGGCACAAAGAATTTCTGAGGGACACGGGACGGGAACAGCACGAGGTGCATGACCAGGCCGCATGTCGCAAGCTTAAGGGCCTACTTCGTGGTGCCCGACCATGCACCGATTGCATGCAACAAAGGTACCAACCGAAAGCGGACTTCCTGCACATGCGGTGCTTGGATCGCCACAACACTAGACCACATCCGTCGAATTACAACTCAGTGACGACCATGGCGTCGTGTGCTAGGCGATTCGCACATCGCACAGGCCAGTGGGAACACACCGGGGGACGGCTTCGAGGCAGCATGGTGCTTGGATCGCCACTACATTGAAGCATCAGCAATCGTCTCATCGCAATGTTCGTGTCGTTGCTTAACGAAAGCCAATGCCACATGTGCTAGGCGATTCGCGCATCACGCGTGCCCCCCACCGTCCCCCTGTATGCACCCGTATGCACGGAACGGGACAAGCACACTACCTTCCTGCCTATGCGGTGCTTGGGTCGCCACGACACTAGACCATGTCCGTCGCATTACGACTCAGCGAGGACTATGGCGTCGTGTGCTAGGCAATTCGCGCATCACGCAAGCCAGTGGGAACACACCGGGGGACGGCTTCGAGGCCGCACGGGGCTTGGATCGCCATGACATTGAAGTATCAGCAATCGTCTCATCGCAACGCTCGCGTCATTGCTTAACAAAAGCCAATGCCACATGTGCTAGGTGATTCACACATCACGCATGCCCCCCACCGTCCCTCTGTATGCACCCGTATACCCGGAAAGGGACAAGAAAACTACCTTCCGGCCCACGCGATGCTTCGATCGCCACGACACTAGACCACGTATGTCGTATTACGACTCAGTGAGGACTATAGCGCCGTGTGTTAGGCGATTCGCACATCGCACAGGCCCGTCGGAAACAACTGAGGGACAGCTTAAAGGCCGCATGGTGCTTGGATCGCCACGACATTAAAGCATCAGCAATCGTCTCATCGCAACGCTCACGTCGTTGCTTAACGAAAGCCAATGCCATATGTGCTAGGCGATTCACGCATCACGCATGACCCCTACCGTCCCCTTGTATGCATGGAACGGGACAAGCAAACTACCTTCGTGCCTATGCGGTGCTTGGATCGCCACGACACTAGACCACGTCTGTCGCATTACGACTCAACGAGGACAGTGGCGTCGAGTGCTAGGCGATTCGCGCATCGCACAGGCCTGTCGGAACCAACCGGGGGACGGCTTCAAGGCCCAAGGTGATTAGATCGCCACGACATTGAAGCATCAGCAATCGTCTCATCGCAACACTCGTGTCGTTGCTTAACGATAGCCAATGCCACATGTGCTAGACGATTCGCGTATCACACATGCCCTCCACTGTCCCCTTGTATGCACCCGTATTCACGGAACGGGACAAGCAAACTACATTCCTGCCCATGCGGTGCTTGGATCGCCATGACACTAGACCACGTCCGTCGCATTACGACTCAGCGAGGACCATGGCGTCGTGTGCTAGGCGATTCGCGCATCGCGCAGGCCAGTGGGAACATACCGGGAGACGACTTCGAGGCCGCACGATGCTTGGATCGCCATGACATTGAAGCATCAGCAATCGTCTTATCGCAACGCTCGCGTCGTTGCTTAACGAAAGCCAATGCCACAAGTGCTAGGAAATACGCGCATCACGCATACCGCTTACCGTCCCCCTTTATGCACGGAATGGGACAAGCAAACTACCTTCTTCCCACGCGGTGGTTGGATCGCCACGACACTAGACCACGTCCGTCGCATTACGACTCAGCGAGGACCATGGCATCGTGTGCTAGGCAATTTGCACATCGTACACGCCCGTCGAAACCAACCGGGGGACGGCTTCAAGGCTGCATGGTGCTTGGATTGCCACGACAATGAAGCATCAGCAATCGTCTCATCGTAACTCTCGCGTCGTTGCTTAACGAAAGCCTATGCCACATGTGCTAGGCAATTCGCGCATCACGTATGCCGCCTACCGTCCCCCTGTATGCACGAAACGGGACAAGCAAACTACCTTCCTGCCCATGCGGTGCTTGGATCGCCACGACACTTGACCACGTTCGTCATATTACGACTCAGCGAGGACTATGGCGTCGTGTGCTAGGCGATTCGCGCATCGCACAGGCCTGTCGAAACCAACCGGGGGATGGATTCAAGGCCGCATAGTGCTTGGACCGCCATGACATTGAAGCATCAGCAATCGTCTCATCGCAACACTGGCGTCGTTGCTTAACGAAAGCCAATTTCACATGAGCTAGGCGATTCGCGCATCACGCATGCCCTCCACCATCCCTCTGTATGCACGGAACGGGATAAGCAAACTACTTTCCTACCCACATGGTGCTTGGATCGCCATGACACTAGACCACGTCCATCGCATTACGACTCAGCGAAGACCATGGCGTCTTGTGCTTGGCGATTCGGGCATCGGACAGGCACGTCAGAACCCACCGGGGGATGGCTTCAAGGCCGCATGGTGCTTGGATTGGCACGACATTGAAGCATTATCAATCGTCTCATCGCAACGCTCGCGTCGTTGCTTAACGAAAGCCAATGCCACGTGTGCTAGGCGATTCGCGCATCATACTTGCCCCTACTGTCCACCAAGAGCCACCCAAGCCCACGCGGTGCTTGGATCGCCATGACACTAGACCATGGCCACGCACATCCACTCGGCAACGGCCATGGCTTCGTGTGCTAGGCGATTCGCGCATCGCGCAGGCCCAACGACACATCGGGGGATGGGAATGTACCCTAACGTGTACCTAGCCGGCGGCACGGAGATGGCTAGTTTTGTGCTTGGGCAACCACTCGCCCCCTCATTAGCCATCCCAATGACGTTGACGGTGTTGCGATACCAAGATGGATAATGAGAGGCAAGGGAATCCACCACGTTCCTCATTATCCATCCTGGTGCCGCGCCGAGGGACATGACGGGGGACGCGGGGTGGGGGTGGCACGGCCTCAACGCACGGGTATGCAATGCAATACCTCGGCGTGATTCACTCGGTAGGCAATCCTGCCCAAAATATAGCCCAAGATATAGCCCACGATATAGCCCACAATGTGCCACGAAGTGTCCACAACTTCCCCCCGCATGAACCTCGACCAGGAGGCTTGACACCACATACCCCCCTATAGTACATTTAGATGCAAAAACCCAAGTGGCAACAGTAGCGTACATTTTGCCAGAGATTCATAATGGGTGTTTTACACTATAAAAGGCCCAATTTGGAATGATCTTGCCACCCAACTTGCTTTTATTGATAGCATATGATATCCAAATGCTTCAAAATTATCTTTTTCAAAGAAATATTTTTTAATATTTAATAATTGCGACAAATATGGAAAAATTAGAAAAAGTAGTAGAAAATTAAGAAAAAATTATATTAATTCATACAATATTTTGTTAAATAATATTCAAAAATATTTTTTTCAAAAAATTAATTTTTAATATTTAAAAATTATGAAAAATAGGGAAAAATCAGAAAAAATATTAGAAAATTCAGGAAAATTTATATTAATTCATAGATTAATTTGTTTACATGATATTTGGCGTTAAATTTTTTTTTTGGATGGATTGGGAAACCGATTAATCTATTTCGCCTCACAAATGTGACAAACTGTTTGTCGGACAAGCCAAAGGTTAAGACTACTTCGTAGATTCGGAAACCACTTGTAAAAGAATATCAATGTCCACATTCATGTCAAAATACATTCCGCATGCCCAATTCCCCCGAATGCTTAACATTGCCGGTCGTGCCGAACGTCCCTTAGTAGTGCTAAAGCCATCCCCTAACATCCCCTATCGTCCCCCAAGTGTACCCCTATAGTACCCCAACCGTGCCCCAACAGTACCCCAACAGCGCCGCTTGAGCGCCCCTCGCACGACACTTGCGCGCACTATAGTGAGACATAGGCGCCCCATGCGCGTACATTCGTGTGGCATGCGGGCCACATGCGCGCACCATCGTGTGGCATGCGCGCCCGATATCCGCAACATCGTGCGGCATGGGCGCCCCATGCGCACCATCTTGTGGCATGCGGGCCACATGCGTGCACCATCGTGCGGCATGGGCGACCCATGCGCGCACCTTCATGTGGCATGCACACACCATCGTGCGGCATAGGTGCACTATGCATGCACCTTTGTGCGGCATGGGCGCCCCATGCGCGCACCATCATGCGGCACGCGGGCCACATGCGTGCACCATCGTGCGGCATGGGCGACCCATGTGTGCACCTTCATGCGGCATGCGCACACCATCGTGCGCCATGGGTGCCCCATGCAAACACCTTCATGCGGCATGCGGGACACATGCGCTCACAATCGTGCGGCATGCGCGGCCCATGCGTGCACCATCATGCATCATGGGAGCCCAATGTGCGTACCTTCATGCGGCATGCGGGCCACATGCGTGAATCATCGTGCGGCATGCGCCCCATACGCGCACCATCATGGGGCATGGGTGCCTAATGCGCGCACCTTCGTGCGGCATGCGGGCCAAATGCGTGCACCATCGTGAGTCACGCAGGCCCGATGCGCGCACCATCGAGCGGCATGGATGCCCCATAAGCGCACCTTCGTGCGGCATGCATGCACCATAGTGCGGCATGGGCGCCCCATGCAGGCAACTTCGTGAGGCATGGGCACCCCATGCGTGCACCTTCATGTGGCATGCGAGCTACATGTGCGCACAATCGTGCGGCATGCGCGCCCCATGAGCTCACCATCGTGCATCATGGGCGCCCAATGTGCGCACCTTCATGCGGCATGTGGGACACATGCGTGCATCATCGTGCGGCATGCGCGCCTCATGCGCGAACCATCATACGGCATGGGCGCCCAACGCTCGCACCTTCGTGTGGCATGCGGGCTACATGCGCACACCATAGTACATAATACTGGTCCGATGCGCGCACCATCGAGCGGCATGGATGCCCCATGAGGGCACCTTCGTGCGGCATGGGCACCCCATGCATGCATCTTCGTGCGGAATGGGCACCCCATGCGCGCACTTTCGTGAGGCATGCGGGCCACATGCGAGCACCATCGTGCGGCATGCGTGCCCCATGCATGCACTATCGTGCATCATGGGCGCCCAATGTGCGCACCTTCATGCGGCATGCGGGCCACATGTGTGTATCATCGTGCGGCATACTCGCCCCATGCGCGTACTATCGTGCATCATGCAGGCTTGATGCGCTCACCATCGTGCATCATGGGCACCTAATGTGCGCACCTTCATGCCGCATGCGGGCCACATGCGTGCATCATCATGCAGCATGCGCACCCCATGCGCGCACCATTGTGCGGCATAGGTGCCCAGTGCGCGTACCTTCGTGCGGCATGCGGGCCACATGCGTACACCATCGTGCTTCATGCAGGCCTGATGTGCGCACCATCAAGCGGCATGGATGCCCCATAAGCACACCTTCGTGCGGCATGTGCGCACCATCGTGCGGCATGGGCACCCCATGCACGCATCTTCATGCGGCATGGGCACCCCATACACGCACCTTCGTGTGTTATGCAGGCTACATGAGCGCACTATCGTGCGGCATACGTGCCCCATGCGCACACCATCGTGCATCATGGGCGCCCAATGTGCACACCTTCATGCGGCATGCGGGCCATAAGCGTGCATCATTGTGAGGCATGTGCACCCCATGCGCGTACCATCGTGCGTCATGCAGGCCCGATGCGTGTACCATCGAGCCGCATGGAAGCCCCATAAGCGCACCTTCGTGCGGCATGCGCGCACCATCATGCAGAATGGGCACCCCATGCACGCATCTTCGTGCGGCATGGGCACCCCATGCGCGCACCTTCGTGTAGCATGCGGGCTACATACGAGCACCATCGTGCGGCATGCGCAAACCATTGTGCATCAAGGGCTCCCAATGTGCGCACCTTCATGCGATATACGGATCACATGCGTGCATCATCGTGTGGCATGCGCGCCCCATGCGCTTACCATCGTGCGGCATGGGCGCCCAATGCGCGCACCTTCGTGCGGCATGCGGGCCACATACACACACCATCGTGCTTCATGCTGACCCAATGCGTGCACCATCGAGTGGTATGGATGCCCCATAAGTGCACCTTCGTGCGGTATGCGCGCACCATCATGCGTTATGGGCACCCCATGAACGCATCTGCGTGCGGCATGGGCACCCCATGCGCGCACCTTCGTGTGGCATACGGGATACATGCGCGCACCATTGTGGGGCATAAGCGCCCTATGCATGCACCATCGTGCATAATGGGTGCCCAATGTGCACACCTTCATGCGGCATGCGGGCCACATGCGTGCATCATCGTGCGGCATGCGCGCCGCATGTGCGCACCATCGTGCGGCATGGGGGCCCAATGCGTGCACCTTTGTGCGGCATGCGGGCCACATGCGCACACCATCGTGCTTCATGTTGGCCTGATGTGCGCACCATCGAGCAGCAATGATGCCCCATAAATACACCTTCTTCCGACATGCACGCACCATTGTGCGATATGGGCGCCCCATGCATGCATCTTCATGGGGCATGGGCACCCCATGCGCGGACCTTCGTGCGGCATGCAGGCCACATACGTGCCCCATGCGCGCAACATCGTGCATCATGGGCGCCCAATGTGCCCACCTTCATGCGGCATGCTGGCCACATGCGTGTATCATCGTGTGGCATGCGTGCCCCATGCGAGCACCATCGTGCGGCATGGGCGCCCAATGCTCGCACCTTCGTGCGGCATGCGGGCCACATGCGCACACCATTGTACATCATTCTGGCCCGATGCACGCACCATCGAGCGGCGTGGATGCCCCATAAACGCACCTTCGTGCGGCATGCGCGCACCATCGTACGGCATGGGCGCCCCATGCACGCATCTTCGTCCTGCATGGGCACCCCATGCGCGTACCTTCGTGCTGCATGCGGGCCACATGAGCGCACCATCATGCGGCATGCGCACCCCATGCACGTACCTTTGTACGGCATGCGGGCCACATGCGTACACCATCGTGCGGCATGCGCGCACCATCGAGCGGTATGGGCGTCCCATTCGCACACTTTTGTGCGGCATGCTCGCACCATCGTGAGGCATGGGCGCCCCATGCACGCACCTTCGTGCGGCATGCTCGCACCATCGGGCGGCATAGGCATCCCATGCGCACACCATCGTGAGGCATGGGTGCCCCATCCGCGTACCTTCGTGCGGCATGTGGGCCGCATAGGTGCACGGTTGTGCCGGGTGCCCCATGCGCACACCTTCGTGCGGCATGTGGGCCCTATGCGTGCACGGTCGTGCGGCATGTGGGCCCCATGCGTGCACGGTCGTGCCGCATGCGGGCCCCATGCCCGCACCTTCCTGCGGCATGGGAGCCTCATGCGCGCACCTTCGTGACGCATACGTGCACCATTATGCGACATGGGCGCCACATGCGCATACCTTCGTACTGTATGCGGGCCACATGTGCACACTATTGTGCGGCATGGGCGCCCCATGCGCACACCTTCCTGCGCATGGGCGCCCCATGCACGAGCCCCACGTGGCCCAACTACTTGCCCCATCGTGCCCCATGCACGACCCCACTGCTTACCAAGCATTGCCCCAGCTGCGTGCGAAGCTGTGGCTAATCCGATGCCTTAAGTACGTGCCCTAAGTACGTGCCCCGTTCGAGGCCCAATCGTGCGCCGTCGTGCAACACCGTGGGCAGTCGTGACATAACCGTTCACTAACGTGCCCAACCGTGCCAAAGATAAGGGCAACATAACCTCAGTCACCGTTAATGCTGAGGGAAGAATGTTAGGCACCTCAGTGGGCTGGCAGCACACAAGGTCGGATTCAAATTTTTTGCCATCTCTTATGAAGCAATCATAGGCTGTCTAACACTTGGGCACTCGAGGAGATGAGCGGGGTTGGCCGACAGTGGGTCTGTTAGCACATTAGCATAGCACTTAGGCATCATTGGGCATAACACTTGGGTGCACATAGCACTTGGGCATAGAGCTTGGGTGCATATAGCACTTGGGCGTCAATGGGCATAGCACATAGCACTTGGGCATCATTGGGCATAGTACATAGCACTTGGGTATAGCACTTTGTGCATTCGCGCATCGACACTTAAAACTTATGACGTCGACACTTGGGACTGGGCATAGCACTTGGGTTTGGCACTTGGGCATAGCACTTGGGTTTAGCACTTGGGCATCCTTGGGCATAGCACATAGCACTTGGGCATCCTTTGTGAGGCCCGACCCCGATTTACTTGCGAAACCTAGCTTCGTGTGCCCTAACCTAGATTTGCGTGCCATAACCTAGGTTTGAGAATTATATTTAGTTTTGTGTGCCTTGCATTGAATTTCGTGCATTCATATAGGGTTACATGCGTTTACTTGAAAAACGTGCGTTCGTCTCGTAGTTCGTGTCCTACCTCAAAGTGCGTGCCCTAAACCTAGAAAAGCGTGCCTACACGCTAATCAAGAAAGCATCTTTCACGAAACACTAGACTATTAAACAATCCTACAAAATCCACTAACAATATAATAATCCAAATTCCATTCACTAGAAGACAAAAATGCACCAAAAACAAAACATTCCTTATTCTTTATCCATTATTCTTTTTGCACTTCAAAATACAATTAGAATAATGCTCAAGATGACACAAATTCAGCATTTTTTAATCCCTTGGCCGACCATATCAAGACTTTTTGCACAAGGTTTGAGCAATTGTTTTATTCTATTGCATGCCAAGACAATTTATGACTCAAAGCATTAAAAAATTGCTCAAAATTCACTCAATCTCCTCACCATTCTCGACCACAACACCTTGCCCATCCTAGCAATTTCAAAATAGCACATTGGAGACACAAAATGCAGAATTTTGAAGCCCAAGGCCGACATTCTCCTTGAAGATGCAAAAGGCTTCCTTGTTTGTCATTTTCTTCATTTCTTTTCATTCATTTCTCTCCTCATCTCTCCTTTCTCTCTCATTCTCGGCCTTGGCTGAATTCACCATCTTCTCAACTTCTCCTCTTCACACCATAGCTAAGTATAGCAAGCTACAAGTAAATAACTACAACCGAGCAAGCTAGAGTTCGAAAATTTCTCTTGCATGTGCATTGAAGCTTCATTTTCGGCCTAGGTGAGTTACTAAGCATCCATTTCTTTTCTTCATGTTCTAGATATGTGCATGCACTAAGAGATTGATCATTAAGCTAAGAAAAATAGAGAAAAACTAGTGAGGTTCTCGGCTAAGCAAGGGAAAGGAGAAGATTTGAGCTTCAACAAAGGGTCTTGAGCATTTTGTGGTTGATTTCTAAGGTGAGGGTTAAAACCTTTTGAAAACTCTTTAAAACTTCACATGCATGCTCATAAATGTGTGTATTTGCTTCTGTACTTGAGTTATATGGTCGTTCATGAGCTTAAACAACCATGCATGGCAAGATCTTGGCTTGAAAATGATGCTAGGTGAAGTCGAATTTATGTGACAGCTCTCTGACCAGTCTGTTCGAGGTAAGTTTAGCTAGGCCAATGATGTTGAAAATGCTTGAAAATTGGTGGTTGACTAGTTTGGACAGTTTTGAACATTTTTCCCAGAAATAGGCCAAAGCTAATATTGACTCTAAGGTCCTCAAAATGCCAAATCATTAAAATGTGACCAAATCTGGAAATCTGGAAAAAAAGAATCAGGTTTTGGCAGATGCAATGACCTTGTGGAACGAACCTTGTTTGACTTAGTAAATATTGTCCAAAATGCATGAAATTTGGTGTGATGCTATATTTTTCAGTTCTGGACAATTTTGTCAGAAATGGACCAAAGCTAAAACTGACTCTAAGGACCTAAAAAACGTCAATTTATGAAAAGTGTACAAATCTGGACAGTTTTGTGCTACCTCACTGTTTCGGCCATAACTAATGATTCTGAACTCCAATTGATGCAAGGTTTGTTTCTGATTTTAGTTAACTTCTTAAGATTTAATTTGACATCTTATTCACTGAATTTGGAGATTGTTTGCTTACCCGATTGATTGTGAGAAAACAGCCTATTGCAGTGATTGTTTCACTTAGCTATATGCATGGAAAACTATTGTAACCTCTCTTGTGGTACTAATTGCTTGGAATTGTGATGTTGGAATATTGCGTGGACTGTTTTGAGTACGTGAGGATGTTTGAATTGAATGATGTATGACTCGGGAATGATGTTGAGTTGACTTAGGGTTTGAACACACGATTATGCATGAATTGGAAACCCTAATGGCTAAGTAATCTTACTAAGTGTTAATCATTGGATATTGTGTGGAAACTGTACGTTGCGTGGGCTGATCGTAAATGTGTTATAACTTCAATTATGGTTTTGACCATTGCATGTTGTCAAATAAGCTTGTCTTGCTACCGAACCCACGTAAATGTTGTTGCATGTCGAATAATTCGTATCACTTGATTATATGAGCTTCTTGATGAGTTATATGGCCTGTTTTACATGTGTTACATGGCTGCCCGTTTGATGTTCATATGACTCTATATGCCTTTCAAGTGAAATTACTTGTCTTATCGTGCCTTGTTTGACCACTTGGCAACGTACGATCTTATAACTGTTCGGAGGAAACCTACTTTGTTGTCCTCCTAATGTGATATGTTAAATGTTATAAATGTGCATTTCATACAAGGTTGCAACCTTTCGTGTGGCATGGTAGCATTTCACGTCCACCAGGCGGCATCGGGCTTGCTGGTGTTACCGTGACTACCATGATCCAATTCCCTCTCTCACTTAGTATTCACCCTTGAAGAGTTGGGTCGTAGGTTTCGGGGTACATCCGGAGTACACCCAATTGGGAGTGATAAGTGGATTATTGAAGTCGGCCGCAACAATTGATTCGAAATTGAAATTGAGAGCAAATGCTCACCGTATCCTTGAAATGATTGGTAATTGTATCTGTTTCTCGATTTGTTTCTTATAATTGCTTACCATATTATTTGTAATATGTGACATGTTTTAAAAAGGGGTTTTCATAAATTGAACCGGAAATTGAGTTTCAAAATTTATTTCTCGTTCCCCCTCGCTGAGTTCATAAAGACTCACCCTCTTTTATCATTTCAGGTGAAGAAGAACAGGTACAGGAATCCGAGGATAATGTACCTAATGATGAACCCCTGGAGTGATTGCTTGTTATTGTTGTTTTGCTTGAACGTGATTACTTGTGTACCTTTTGCTGCTTGAAGACTATTCCCTTACGTTATTTGTTGCTTGTGATGTAAAAGACCCCCACTGTAATTTGGGGTCTAATTTTGGTTTGTACTTATTTTAAGTAGACCGATACTAGACATGACACTACTATGATCGTTTTGCTTTTACTACCGCTAGTATCTATCACAAGTTATGATGCTTAGTTAAGGAATAGGTAAATGAACTTATCCAATCTCAACAGGTACTCGCTAATAAGCTAAGATCATCAGGTATATTTTGAAACGAGGATAAATGGACAAACGAGACATAGCATCATGCTAGGTTATAAATCAAACGGGACGTCGAATTAACCAATAGGCAATTCAATTGATGGAATAATAGTAATCTTAGCTGGAATTGAATTTGAGGTGGTAAATTTTAAGGCTGTTAGAAAATTTAGGTCAAAACAAAGAGCCCAATTACAGCCGTTATGCTGCCGAATTTCCAAAAAAAATTTGAAGTCTAGAATAAAATGTTAAGTGTTAAACCTCCTAAATGATTAAGAATATGAAATGGACTTGAATGTCTAGATCACACCCTAGTCTAACCTTTATAGGCCGGGTTGGGGCGTGACACCTTAGAAGAATGGTATCAGAGCTTAGATTGCTTAAGCCGGGTTTAACTCTCGGACCGTGGGTAGAGCCCTAAGATAATTAGGATGACTTGTTATGTGTTAAATATGCCTTCTATGTTCTATGTGCTTAAGTGACTTATATGCCTTAAGTGTTTTTAGAATTGTACCTATATTATGTTGCATATCGTATGCCTTAGATTCTTAATTGTTACATTTCAATAAATTGTGCCTATAGATGGCTGGCCCTAGTACCCGTACTACTAATAGGAGCGGTGAACCTCAAGAGACCGGGGATGCCTATCAGACTAATCCCGGTATAGCTATGTTTAACATGATGGCAACTGCCATGGATCGTGTATCACGTGTAATGGAGCGTCAGGATGCTCGTGAGGCCAACAACAACATCAACAACAGGAATGAGGGTAACCATGGGAGACATAGCAGAATGAAGGAATTCCTTGACTTTTGCCCGTCTAAATTCTATGGGGAAGCTGATGATGAGAAAGCAGAGGCTTGGCTGTCCGAGATTGAGAAGATCTTCAGGCCAGTTGATTATACAGATGAAGAGAAAGTGGAGTTTGTTGTATTTCTATTGCATGGGGATGCCGAGCATTGGTGGCACACTGTAGAGGCACTGTGGGAGACTGATCAGACACCTCGCTTGTGGGGTAATTTCGTTAAGGCGTTTAAGGAGAAATATGTACCTGCAGTCTCCAGGCAGAGGTGGATCGAGGAGTTCATGCACTTAACCCAGGGTAATATGACGGTGGCCCAGTACGAGGCTCGTTTTGACCGACTGTCCCGTTATGCTCAATATATGGTTTGTACTCCAGAGGCAAAATTGTGGAAATTTACTGTTGGATTGAGGCCAGAGATTCAGGACCAGTTAGCTTCTCATGACTTCGATACTTATTCTGCTCTCTTTGCTACTGCCTCTCGAGTTGAGAAGAGGAAACTAGATGGAGCCGGTTCGATTCAGCCAAACAAGAAACCATACCAGCCTCCAGGTCAGCAGAGGAAATTCCAGAGTCAGGGTCGTAATCAGGGCCAGAGCCAGAACAGGTCAGGGAATAACCGTGGGCCGACTAAAGCGCCATCAGCCTCTTCCACCCGCGGATCCACAGGTAGTTCACCTGCTTCTCAAACTGTTACTTGTTCTCACTGTAGCAGGAAGGGTCACACTGAGGCTCAGTGTTGGAGGAAATCGAGGCGATGTGTGGGCTGTGGCAGTGATCATCATCGGGCTAAGGATTGCCCTAGATAGTAAGGAGGACAAAATCAGGTTAAACCAGCTGGTAGAGGCAAGACTCCAGTTCCTAGGGTCTAGGCTCGAGCCTATGCTATCGAGTGCGAGGAGATTCCAGATGAGACCGCTGTTGTTGAAGGTACATTCTTCATACTGAATCAACCTGTTAAGGTGTTAATTGATCCGGGTGCTACTCATTCATTTATTACTCCCTTATGTGTGGAACGTGTGAAATTGAAAGTTGTATGTTTGCCATATGAAGTAGAAGTTGGTACTCCAATGGGTTCTAAACTTGTAACTAGTTCAGCTTGTAAAGCATGTAAAATCCAAATTAAGGATAGGGAATTCTCGGCCAATCTTATTGTATTACCTTTTCGAGACTACGAGGTCATTTTAGGGATGGACTGGCTGGCAAAACATCATGTCCAACTGGATTGCCGGGCAAAGATTATAACGTTCCGGGTACCTGATCAACCGATACTGGAGGTTTTGGGCCGAAGAGATTTCACCGGGAGTTCCATCATTTCATCTACAAAAGCAGTGAAGTCCTTGAGGAAAGGATGCAGCGGATACTTGGCTTACCTTATCAACAAGCCGTCGGATAAAGCTAAGTTGGAGGAGATGCCTGTGATCAAAGACTATGCAGATGTATTCCCTGAATAGTTACCCGGTTTACCCCCAAATCGGGAGATCGAGTTTGTTATAGAGTTGCTACCTGGCACCCAGCCGATATCAAAAGCTCCCTATCGTATGGCACCGGCCGAGCTACAAGAATTGAAGGACCAATTGCAAGGATTGCTGAAGAAGGGATTTGTACAACCGAGCTCTTCACCGTGGGGTGCGCCAGTATTATTTGTTAAGAAGAAAGACGGAACGTTGAGACTATGCATTGACTATCGAGGTTTGAACCAAGTGACTGTCAAGAATAAATGCCCACTTCCCTTGATTGACGAGTTATTTGATTAATTGCAAAGAGCCAAAGTGAATTCGAAACTCGACTTGAGACAAGGGTATTATCAGTTGCGGATCAAGAAGGAAGATGTGCCTAAAACGGCTTTCAGGACGAGATATGGGCACTATGAATATGTGGTGATGCCTTTTGGACTAACTAATGCCCCTGCAGCTTTTATGGATTTGATGCATAGGGTGTTTCAACCCTACCTGGACCAATTTGTGGTGATCTTCATTGATGATATTTTGGTATACTCGAAATCGGAGGCCGAGCATGAGCAACATCTGCAGTTGGTACTTCAAAAACTTTGAGAGCACCAATTGTATGCAAAGTTTAGCAAATGTGAATTCTGGTTGCAGCAGATTGCATTTTTGGGGCATATCATTTCCCAAGAGGGAATAGCGGTAGATCCAGCAAAGATCGATGCAGTGATGTCTTGGAAGATGCCGGAAAATGTTATGGAAGTCCGGAGTTTTCTTGGTCTAGCCGGCTATTATCGGAGGTTCATGAAGGATTTCTCTAAGATTGCAGGACCGCTTACAAAGCTCACTCAAAAGAAAACCAAGTTCGTGTGGGATGATAAGTGTGAGAACAGCTTCCAAGAGTTGAAGAAAAGATTGACTACCGCACCAGTTCTTGCATTGCCTGAAGGGAGTCAAGGTTTTGTAATCTATAGTGATGCTTCGAAAGATGGATTGGGATGTGTATTGATGCAAAATGGAAGAGTGATTGCTTATGCCTCTAGGAAACCAAAGCCGTATGAGTTGAATTACCCGACACATGATTTGGAGTTAGCGGCTATTGTGTTTGCACTCAAGAAATGGAGGCATTATCTGTGGGGTAACAAGTTTGAAGTATTTACCGATCATAAGAGCTTGAAATACTTGTTCTCTCAAAAGGAGTTGAATATGAGGCAAAGGCGGTGGATGGAGCTTTTGGACGATTACAACTGCTCAATTAATTATGTGCCCGGTAAGGCGAACGTAGTCGCAGATGCCTTAAGCAGAAAAGCAAGCATGGCGAAACTGGAAGTCAAGGTGCAGGAGTTGTTGGAGGAAGCATTTCTATGGAAACCACAACTGACTCAGAAGGGGTTACTTTTTGCCACCACCCAAGTTCAATCGACCTTGTTATCTGAGTTACGAGAGGCTCAACAGAAGGACCAGCAATTTCAAAAGATTAAGGAAAGTAATGCAGATTTCAAGTCTCATGATGATGGTGTTTGGAGGTTTAGGAACCGGATTTGTGTTCCCAATGACCCAGAGCTGAAAAATAAGATTCTTGAAGAAGCCCATAATTCAAGATACACTATTCACCCCGGTGGAACAAAGATGTACCGGGATTTGAAGCAACACTATTGGTGGAATAACATGAAAAGAGAAATTGCAGAGTTTGTAGCACGGTGTTTGACTTGCCAGATAGTCAAAGCAGAACATCAACGACCCGCAGGTTTACTTCAGCCGTTGGAGATTCCTCAATGGAAATGGGAACATATAACTATAGATTTTGTTATGGACCTGCCTAGATCACAAAAGGGTCGTGACGCCGTTCGGGTTATAGTGGATAGATTGACTAAGTCAGCGCACTTTTTACCAATAAACAAGGAAGATAGTCCTGAGAAATTGGGAGATATGTATGTGGCGGAGATTGTAAGATTGCATGGGATGCCTGTGAGTATTGTATCGGATAGGGATCCTCGTTTTACTTCCCGATTTTGGAAGAGATTGCAGGAAGCTTTGGGGACGAAATTGAGTTTTAGCATGGCTTATCACCCTCAGATGGACGGTCAATCGGAGAGGACTATTCAGATTTTGGAGGATATGCTGAGGGTATGTATTTTAGACTTCGGGAAAGGTTGGGAGAAATATCTGGCTTTAGCAGAGTTCGCTTATAATAACAATTACCAGGCCACTATCGGGATGGCACCGTTTGAGGCGTTGTATGGACGGAAATGTCGATCACCAATTTACTGGGATGAAGTAGGTGAGACGAAGACTTTTGACCCGACCCTTTTACCTGAACTGATGAAGACTATTGATAACATCCACCTCATTCAGAAACGGATGCTTACCGCCTAGAGCAGGCAGAAGAATTATGCAGACCGACGGAGACGGAGTCTCGAATTTGAGGTTGGCGACAAGGTGTTCTTGAAGATATCACCCCGGAGGGGACTGATTAAACATGGCAAGGGTGGAAAGTTGAGCCCGAGATTTGTAGGACCGTTTGAGATAGTTGAGAAGGTTGGCAAGTTGGCGTATCGCCTAGCACTACCCCAGAACCTCTCCAATATTCATGACGTCTTTCATGTATCGATGCTGCGGAAGTATCATCCTGACCCGTCTCATATCTTGGAGCCAGAGCCGTTGCAGCTTCGGGAAAACTTGTCTTACGAGGAGAAGCCCATTCGGATCCTAGACCAGCAGGATCGGGAGTTGCGCAACAAAACTATACCTATGGTGAAAGTGCTGTGGGATCATCATGGACTCGAAGAAGCAACGTGGGAAAGGTGAGACCAGATGGAGTAGCAGTATCCAACATTATTTCAAGGTAATATTGAATTTCGGGACGAAATTCTTTTAAGGAGGGAAGGATGTGAGGCCCGACCCCGATTTACGTGCGAAACCTAGCTTCGTGTGCCCTAACCTAGATTTGCGTGCCATGACCTAGGTTTGAGAATTGTATTTAGTTTTGTGTGCCTTGCATTGAATTTTGTGCATTCATATAGGGTTACGTGCGTTTACTTGAATTTTGTGCATCTTTCACGAAACACTAGACTATTAAACAATCCTACAAAATCCACTAACAATATAATAATCCAAATTCCATTCACTAGAAGACAAAAATGCACCAAAAACAAAACATTCCTTATTCTTTATCCATTATTCTTTTTGCACTTCAAAATACAATTAGAATAATGCTCAAGATGAGACAAATTCAGCATTCTTTAATGCCTTGGCCGACCATATCAAGACTTTTTGCACAAGGTTTGAGCAATTGTTTTATTCTATTGCATGCCAAGACAATTTATGACTCAAAGCATTAAAAAATTGCTCAAAATTCACTCAATCTCCTCACCATTCTCGACCACAACACCTTGCCCATCCTAGCAATTTCAAAATAGCACATTGGAGACACAAAATGCAGAATTTTGAAGCCCAAGGCCGACATTCTCCTTGAAGATGCAAAAGGCTTCCTTGTTTGTCATTTTCTTCATTTCTTTTCATTCATTTCTCTCCTCATCTCTCCTTTCTCTCTCATTCTCGGCCTTGGATGAATTCACCATCTTCTCAACTTCTCCTCTTCACACCATAGCTAAGTATAGCAAGCTACAAGTAAAGAACTACAACCGAGCAAGCTAGAGTTCGAAAATTTCTCTTGCATGTGCATTGAAGCTTCATTTTCGGCCTAGGTGAGTTACTAAGCATCCATTTCTTTTCTTCAAGTTCTAGCTATGTGCATGCACTAAGAGATTGATCATTAAGCTAGGAAAAATAGAGAAAAACTAGTGAGGTTCTCGGCTAAGCAAGGGAAAGGAGAAGATTTGAGCGTCAACAAAGGGTCTTGAGCATTTTGTGGTTGATTGCTAAGGTGAGGGTTAAAACCTTTTGAAAACTCTTTAAAACT
>CM075776.1:46235233-46240233 GCA_037974665.1 Ehretia macrophylla | reverse complement strand
CTCAGAGAGGACCATGGAGTCGTGTGCTAGGCGATTCATGCATCGCACAGGCCCATCGAAAACAACCAAGGGACTACTACAAGGCCGCATGGTGCTTGGATCGCCACAGCATTGAAGCATCAGCAATCGTCTCACTGCAGCACTCGTGTCGTTACTTAATGAAAGCCAATGCCACATGTGCTAGGTGATCCACGCATCATGCATGCCCCCCACCGTCCCCCTGTATGCACCCGTATTCACGCAATAGGACAAGCAAACTACCTTCCTGCCCAGGCGGTACTTGGATCGCCACCATACTAGACCATGTCCGTCGTATTACGACTCAGCGAGGACCATGGCGTCTTGTGCTAGGCGATTCGCGCATCGCATAGGCCCGTCGGAACCAACTGGGGGATAGCTTCAAGGCCGCATGGTTCTTGGATCGCCACGACATTGAAGCATCAGCAATCGTCTCATTGCAATGCTCGCGTCGTTGCTTAACGAAAGCCAATGCCACATGTGCTAGGCGATTCGCGAATCACGCATGCCTTCTACCGTCTCCCTGTATGCACAGAATGGGACAAGCAAACTGCCTTCCTGCCCACGCGGTGCTTGGATCGTCACGATACTAGACCACGTCCGTCACATTATGACTCAGTGAGGACCATGGCGTCGTGTGCTAGGGGATTCGCGCATCATACAGGCCTGTCGGAACCAACCGGAGGACGGCTTCAAGGCCGCATGGTGCTTGGATTGCCACAACATTGAACCATCAGCAATCGTCTCATCGCAAAGGTCGCTTCGTTGCTTAACGAAAGCCAATGCCACATGTGCTAGGCAATTCGCACATCACTCATGCCCTCTACTGTCCCCCCGTATGCACGGAACGGGACAAGCAAACAAGCTTCCTGCCCACGCAGTGCGTGGATTGCCACAACACTAGACCATATTCGTCGCATTACGACTCAACGAGGACCATGGCGTTGTGTGTTAGGCGATTCGCCCATCGCACAGGCACGTCAGAACCCACCGGGGGATGGCTTCAAGGCCGCATGGTGCTTGGATCGCCACGACATTGAAGCATTAGAAATTGTCTTATCGCAATGCTCGCGTCGTTGCTTAACGAAAGCCAATGCCACGTGTGCTAGGCGATTCGCGCACCACGCTTGCCCCCACCGTCCTCCAAGAGCTACCCAAGCCCACGCGGTGCTTGTATCGCCACGACACTAGAACATGGCCGCGCGCATCCACTCGGCAACGACCATGGCTTCGTGTGCTAGGCGATTCGCGCATCGTGCAAGCCCAACGACACGTCGGGGGACGGAAATGTCCCCCAACGTGTACCTAGCCAGCGGCATGGGGATGGCTAGTTTTGTGCTTGGTCAACCACTCGCCCCCTCATTAGCCATCCCAATGACGTCGACGGTGTTGTGGTATCAAGATGGATAATGAAGGGTTAGGGAAGCCACCACGTTCCTCATTAGCCATCCTTGTGCCGCGCCGAGGGACATGCCGGGGGACGCAGGGTGGGGGTGGCATGGGCCTAACGTACGGGTATGCAATGCAATACCTCAGCATGATTCACTCGGTAGGCATTCCTGCCCACAATATAGCCCACGATATAGCCCACGATATAGCCCACAATATGCCACGAAATGCCCATAACATCCCCCCGCATGGACCTCGACCAGGAGGATTGACACCACATACCCCCCAATAGTACATTTAAATGCAAAAACCCAAGTGACAGTAGTAGTGTACATTTTGCCAGAGATTCATAATGGGTATTTTACACTATAAAAGGCCCCATATGGCATAATCTTCGTACCCAACTTTCTCTTTATTGATAGCATATGATATCCAAATGCTTCAAAATTATTTTTTTCGAAAAATATTTTTTAATATTTAATAATTGCGAAAAATAGGGAAAAATAAGAAAAAATAGTAGAAAATTCAAAAAAAATTATATTAATTCATACATTAATTTGTTAAATGATATTCAAAAACATTTTTTTCGGAATATTAATTTTTAATATTTAAAAATTACAAAAGATAGGGAAACCGATTAATCTATTTATGTTAATTCATAAATTAATTTGTTTACATGATATTTGGCGTTAAAATACATTTTGGATGGATTGGGAAACCGATTAATCTATTTCGCCTCACAAATGTGACGAACTGTTTATCGGAAAACCCAAAGGTGAAGACTAATTCGTAGATTCGGAAACCACTTGTAAAAGAATATCAATGTCCATATTCGTGTCATAATACATTCTGCATGCCCAACTCCCCCGAATGCTTAACATTGCCTGTCGTGCCCAACGTTCCCTAGTAGTGCCAAAGTCGTCCCCTAACATCCCCCATCGTCCCCCATGTGTACCCCAATAGTGCTCCAGCCGTGCCCTAACAGCGCCCCTTGAACGCCCCGCGCACGCCACTTGGGCGCACCATTGTGCAGAACGGGTGATCCATGTGCGCACCTTCGTGCGACATGCTGGCCACATGCGCACACCATTGTGCAGCATGGGTGTCCCATGAGCGCACCATCGTGTGGCATGCAGGCCAAATGCCAGCACCATCGTGAGGCATGCGCACCCGATGCGTACACCATTGTGCGGCATGGGCGTACCATGCGCGTACCTTTGTACGGCATGGGAGCACCATCCGCGCACCTTCATGCAGTATGCACCCACTATCGTGCCGCATGGGCGTCCATACGCACACCATCATGCGGCATGCGTGCTACATGTGTGCACCATCGTGCGGCATATGCGCCCGATGAGTACACCATCGTGTGGCATGGCCGTCCCATGCGTACACCTTCGTGTGGCATGCGCGCACCATCATGCGGCATGGGCGCCTAATGCGCGTACCTTCGTACGACATGCGGGCAACATGCCAGTACCATTGTGCGATATGCGCACCCGTTGCGTGCATCGTCAAGCAGCATGGGCGCTCCATGAGCGCGCACACCATCTTGCGGCATGGGCACCCCATACGCTCATCTTTGTGTGGCATGGGCACCCCATGCGTGCACCTTCTTGCTGCATGTGGGCCACATGCATTCACTAGAGTGCGGCATGTGCGCCCCACGCAAGCACCAGAGTGCGGCATGCGCGCCCCATGCACGCACCTTCATGCGGCATGCGCGCCACATGCGCGCACCATTGTGCGGCATGCGCGCACCATCGTGCGGCATGCATGCACCATCCAGCGGCATGGGTGCCCCATGCGTGCAACTTTGTGCGGCATGCTCGTACCATCATGCGGCATGGGCGCCCCATGTGCGCTTCTTCGTGCGGCATGGGCTCCCCATGCTCGCACCTTCGTGCAGCATGTGCGCACCATCGGGCTGCATGGGTGCCCCATGCGCCCACCATCGTGCGGCATGGGTGCCCCATGCGCGCACCTTCGTGCAGCATGTGGGCAGCATACGTGCACTATCGTGCCGCATGCGTGCCCCATGCTAGCACCTTCCCGCGTCATGGGCGCCTCATGCGTGCACCTTCATGCGGTATGCGTGCATCAACGTGCGGCATGGGCGCCCCATGGGCAAACCTTCATGTGACATACAGGCCACATGTGCGCACCATCGTGCTGCATGGGCGCCCTATGCGCGTACCTCACATGGACTGCTTGCCCCATCGTGCCCCATGTGCGACCCCCACTGCTTGCCAAGCTGTGCCCCAACTGCGTGTCAAGCTGTGGCTCATCCGAGGGCCCAAGTACGTGCCCCAAGTATGTGCCCCGTCCGAGGACAAATCGTGCGTCGTCGTGCAACACCGTGGGCAGTCGTGCCGTAACTATTCACCAACGTGCCTAGCCGTGCCGAAGATTGGGGCAACATAACCTCAGTCACCATTAATGCTGATGGAAAAATGTTAGGCACATCGGCGGGCCGGTAGCACACAAGGTCAGATTCAAATTTTTTGCCATCTCTTACGAAGCAAGCATAGGTTGTCTAACACTTAGGCACTCGAGGCGATGAGTGGGGTCGGCCGGCAATGGGTCCATTAGCACTTGGGCATAGTACTTAGGTATCATTGGGCATAGCACTTAGGTGAACATAGTACTTGGGCATAGGGCTTGGGTGCACATAGCACTTGGGCGTCAATGGGCATTGCACATAGCACTTGGGCGTCATTGGGCATAGCACATAGCACTTGGGTATAGCACTTTGGGCATTTGCGCGTCGACACTTAAAACTTATGACATCGACACTTGGGATTGGGCATAGCACTTGGGTTTAGCACTTGGGCATAGCACTTGGGTTTAGCACTTAGGCATCCTTGGGCATAGCACATAGCACTTGGGCATCCTTGGGCATAGCACTTAGCATTTGGGCATAATTGGGCATCATCGTTGCCTCAAAACCCTACAACACTTGCGGCGGCACTATAGCAGGCAACGAGTGTGGCAAAGTAACTTGGGCTAATGTTATTCAGACTTGGGAGCACTTTGCAAAACTTGTGCATTCTTGCGTCGACACTTGGGCTACAACTTATGACTTACTTAGGCACTTGGAGACACACTTGGGGAGCAGCATAGGGCTTCGAACCTCTTGGCCTGTTTGGGAGAAAAAGTGTTGGTTGATGGGATGGGACATGATTGGATTGCAGATGGGGCGGAGATAGGCGAGGAGGGGGGAGGGACGAATCGGAGCGACAAAGGGCTAAATCTAAGTGGATCATGGAAGCAAGGCCACTTTGCCACTTACAATACCTCGTCGTGTATTTAAGTCATCTGCAAAGGATTCTGCCCACCGCTCGATGTGAATTGTACTTCAAGGCGGCCGGTGCGACGTTTACATCATGACGGCTTGGCCAACGACACATGACCTTGGGGAATGGAGGCCCCTACTGGCGGTCAGTGAATGGGCGGCGGGCGAGCGCATCGCTTCTAGCCCGGATTCTGACTTAGAGGCGTTCATTCATAATCCAGTGCACGGTAGCTTCACGCCATTAGCTTTTCAACCAAGCGCAATGACCAATTGTGCGAATCAACGGTTCCTCTTGTAC
>CM075776.1:46207733-46227733 GCA_037974665.1 Ehretia macrophylla | reverse complement strand
TCGCACAGGCCTATCGCAATCAACCGGGGGATGGCTTCAAGGCAGCACGGTGCTTGGATCACCACGACATTGAAGCATCAGCAATCGTCTCATCGCAACACTCACGTCGTTGCTTAACTAAAGCCAATGCCACATGTGCAAGGCGATTCGCGCATCACGCATGCCCCCCACCGTCCCCCTGTATGCAACCGTATGCATGGAACGGGACAAGCAAACTACCTTACTGCCCACGTGGTACTTGGATCGCCACGACACTAGACCACGTCCGTCGCATTACGACTCAGCGAGGACCATGGCGTCATGTGCTAGGCGATTCACGCATCGCGCAGGCCAGTGGGAACACACCGGGGGACGGCTTCTAGGCCGCACGGTGCTTGGATCACCACGAAATTGAAGCATCAGCAATTGTCTCATCGCAACGCTCGTGTCGTTGTTTAACAAAAGCCAATGCCACATGTGCTAGGCTATTCGCGCATCACGCATGCCCTCCACCGTCCCCCTGTATGCACGGAACGGGACGAGCAAACTACCTTCCTACCCACGTAGTACTTGGATCGCCACGACACTAAATCACATCCATCATATTACGACTCAGCAAGGACCATGGCGTCGTGTGCTAGGCGATTCGTACATCGCACAGGCCTATCGAAAACAACCGGGGGACATCTTCAAGGCCGGATGGTGCTTGGATCGCCACGACATTGAAGCATCAGCAATCGACACATTGCAACGCTCGCGTGCAACGCTCGCGTCGTTCCTTAACGAAAGCCAATGCCACCTGTGTTAGGCGATTCGCGCATCATGCATGCCCCACACCGTCCCCCTGTATGCACTTGTATGCACGGAACGGGACAAGCAAACTACTTCCTGCCCACGCGGTGCTTGGATCGCCACGACACTAGACCACGTCCGTCGCATTACAACTCAGCGAGGACCATGGCATCGTGTGCTAGGCAAATTCGCTCATCGCCCAGTCCCGTCGGAACCAACCGGGGATGACTTCAAGGCCGCATGGTGCTTGGATCGCCACGACATTGAAGCATCAGCAATCGTCTTATCGTAACTCTCGCGTAGCTACTTAGTAAAAGCCAATGCCACATGTGCTAGGCGATTCACGTATCATGCATGCCCCCCACCGTCCCCTTGTATGCACGGAACGGGACAAGCAAACTACATTCTTGGCCACTCGATGCTTGGATCGCCATGACACTAGACCACGTCGATCGCATTACGACTCAGTGAGGATCATGGCGTCGTGTGCTAGGCGATTCGCGCATCGCACAGGCCTATCGCAACCAACCGGGGGACGGCTTCAAGGGAGCACGGTGCTTGGATCACCACGACATTGAAGCATCAGCAATCATCTCATCGCAACACTCACGTCGTTGCTTAACTAATGCCAATGCCACATGTGCAAGGCGATTCGCGCATCACGCATGCCCCCCACCGTCCCCATGTATGCAACCGTATGCATGGAACGGGACAAGCAAACTACCTTCCTGCCCAAGCGGTATATGGATCGCCACAACACTAGACCACAATCATCGTATTACGACTCAGCGAGGACCATGGCGTCGTGTGCTAGGCGATTCCCGCATCTCGCAGGCCAGTGGGAATACACTGGGGGACAATTTCTAGGCCGCACGGTGCTCAGATCGCCATGACATTAAAGCATTAGCAATCATCTCATCGCAACGCTCGTGTCGTTGTTTAACAAAAGCCAATGCCACATGTGCTAGGCGATTTGCGCATCACACATGCCCCCCACCATCCCCCTGTATGCACGGAACGGGACGAGCAAACTACCTTCCTACCCACGTGGTACTTGGATCGCCACGACACTAAATCACATCCATCATATTACGACTCAGCAAGGACCATGGCGTCGTGTGCTAGGCGATTCGCACATCGCACAGGCCTATCGAAAACAACCGGGGGACATCTTCAAGGCCGGATGGTGCTTGGATCGCCACGACATTGAAGCATCAGCAATCGACACATTACAACGCTCGCGTCGTTGCTTAACGAAAGCCAATGTCACCTGTGTTAGGCGATTCGCGCATCACGCATGCCCCCCACCGTCCCCCTGTATGCACTTGTATGCACGGAACGGGACAAGCAAACTCTTCCTGCCCACGCGGTGCTTGGATCGCCACGACACTAGACCACGTCCGTCGCATTACGACTCAGCGAGGACCATGGCATCGTGTGCTAGGCAAATTCGCGCATCGCCCAGTCCCGTCGGAACCAACTGGGGATGACTTCAAGGCCGCATGGTGCTTGGATCGCCACGACATTAAAGCATCAGCAATCGTCTCATCGTAACTCTCGCGTCGCTACTTAGTAAAAGCCAATGCCACATGTGCTAGGCGATTCGCGTATCATGCATGCCCCCCACCGTCCCCTTGTATGCACGGAATGGGACAAGCAAACTACCTTCCTGGCCACTCGATGCTTGGATCGCCACGACACTAGACCACGTCGATCGCATTACGACTCAGCGAGAATCATGGCGTCGTGTACTAGGCGATTCGCGCATCGCACAGGCCTATCGCAACCAACCGGGGGACGGCTTCAAGGCAGCACGGTGCTTGGATCACCACGACATTGAAGCATCAGCAATCGTCTCATCGCAACACTCACGTCGTTGCTTAACTAATGCCAATGCCACATGTGCAAGGCGATTCGCGCATCACGCATGCCCCCTACCGTCCCCCTGTATGCAACCGTATGCATGGAACGGGACAAGCAAACTACCTTACTGCCCACGTGGTACTTGGATCGCCACGACACTAGACCACGTCCGTCGCATTACGACTCAGCGAGGACCATGGCGTCATGTGCTAGGCGATTCACGCATCGCGTAGGCTAGTGGGAACACACCGGGGGACGGCTTCTAGGCCGCACGGTGCTTGGATCACCACGAAATTGAAGCATCAGCAATTGTCTCATCGCAACGCTCGTGTCGTTGTTTAACAAAAGCCAATGCCACATGTGCTAGGCTATTCGCGCATCACGCATGCCCTCCACCGTCCCCCTGTATGCACGGAACGGGACGAGCAAACTACCTTCCTACCCACGTAGTACTTGGATCGCCACGACACTAAATCACATCCATCATATTACGACTCAGCAAGGACCATGGCGTCGTGTGCTAGGCGATTCGTACATCGCACAGGCCCGTCGAAAACAACCGGGGGACATCTTCAAGGCCGGATGGTGCTTGGATCGCCACGACATTGAAGCATCAGCAATCGACACATTGCAACGCTCCCGTCGTTGCTTAACGAAAGCCAATGCCACCTGTGTTAGGCGATTCGCGCATCACGCATGCCCCCCACCGTCCCCCTGTATGCACATGTATGCACGGAACGGGACAAGCAAACTACTTCCTGCCCACGCGGTGCTTGGATCGCCATGACACTAGACCACGTCCGTCGCATTACGACTCAGCGAGGACCATGGCATCGTGTGCTAGGCAATTCGCGCATCGCCCAGTCCCGTCGGAACCAACCGGGGATGACTTCAAGGCCGCATGGTGCTTGGATCGCCACGACATTGAAGCATCAGCAATCGTCTCATTGTAACGCTCACGTTGCTACTTAGTAAAAGCCAATGCCACATGTGCTAGGCGATTCGCGTATCATGCATGCCCCCCACCGTCCCCTTGTATGCACGGAACGGGACAAGCAAACTACCTTCCTGGCCACTCGATGCTTGGATCGCCACGACACTAGACCACATCCATCGTATTACGACTCAGCAAGGATATGTGCTTAACGAAAGCTAACGTCACATGTGCTAGGCGATTCGCGCCCACCATCGTGCAGTATGGGCGCCCTATGTACGCACCTTCGTGCGGCATGTGGGCCACATGCGTGCACCACCGTACGGTATATGCACCCCATGAGCACAATATCGTGCAGCATAAGTGCCCAATGCGTGCACCTTCGTGCGGCATGCTGGCCACATGCGCGCACCATCGTGCAGCATACGCGCTCGATGCGCGTACCATCGAGTGGCATGGGCGCCCCATGCGCACACCTTTGTGCGGCATGCGCGCACCATAGTGCGTCATGGGCGATCCATGCGTGCATCTTCCTACGTCATGGGCGCACCATGCGCACACCTTCGTGCGGCATGCGGGCCATATGCGCGCACCAGAGTGCGCCTTGCGCTCCCCATGCACTCACCATCATGCGACATGGGGGCCCCATGCACGCACCTTCGTGCAGCATGCTCGTACCATCGAGCGGCATGGGCACCCCATACGCGTATCTTCGTGCGCTATAGGCGCCCCATGCGCGCACCTTTGTGCAGTATACGCACACCATCGGGCGGTATGGGCGCCCCATGCGCACACCATCGTGTGGCATGGGCACCCTATGCATGCACCTTCATGCGTGCGCCATCGTGCTGCATGGGCACCTCATACGCGCACCTTCGTGCGGTATGCGCGCACCATCTTGCGTCATGGGCGCCCCATGCATGCATCTTCGTGAGACATGCGGGCCACATGTGCGTACCATCGTGCTGCACGAGCGCCCATGCGCGCACCTTCATGCGGCATAGGCGCCCCATTCGCATACCTTCGTGCGGCATGGGCGCCCCATGCGTGCGTCCCACGTCGCCCAACTGGTTGCCCCATCGTGCCCTATGCGCCACCCCATAGCGCAACAACCATGCCCCATGCGCCATCCCACAGCGCAACAACAATGCCCCATTGTTCCCCATGCGCAACCCCACAGCGCAACAACCATGTCTGTCGTGGCCCTATCGTTAACCATCCGAGGCCCCATCGCGGCTCATCCGAGGCCCCAAGTACATGCCCCCTTCGAGGCCTAATCGTGCTCCGTCGTGCAACACCGTGGGCAGTCGTGCCGTAACCGTTCACCAACGTGCCCAGCTGTGCCGAAGATAGGGGCAACATAACCTCAGTCATCGTTAATGCTAAAGGAAGAACGTTAGGCATCTCGACGGGCTGGCAGCACACAAGGTCAGATTCAAATTTTTTGCCATATCTTACGAAGCAAGCATAGGCTGTCTAACACTTGGGCACTCGAGGCAATGCGTGTGGTCGGCCGGTAGTAGGCCCGTTAGCACTTGGGCATTATTGGGCATAGCACATAGCACTTGGGTATAGCACTTCAGGCATTCACGCGTCGACACTTAAAACTTTTTATGTCGACACTTGGGCATAGCAGTTGGGCATCCTTGGACATAGCACATAGCACTTGGGCATCCTTGGGCATAGCACATAGCACTTGGGCATAATTGGGCATAATTGGGAATCATCGTTGCCTCGAAACCCCACGACACTTGCGGTGGCACTATATCAGGCAGTGAGCGTGTCAAACTAACTTGGGCTAATGTTATTCGGACTTGGGCGCAGAGCACTTGGCAAAACTTGGGCATTCGCGCGTCAACACTTGGATTACAACTTATGGCTTACTTAGGCACTTGGAGACACACATAGGGAGCGGCATAGGGCGTCAAACCTCTTGGCCCGTTTGGCAAAAATAGTGTTGGTTGGCAGGATTGGATTGCGGATGGGGCGGAGATAGGCAAGGAGGGGGTAGGGACGAGTCGGAGTGACAAAGGGCTGAATCTCAATGGATCATGGCAACAAGGCCACTCTGCCACTTACAATACCCTGTTGCGTATTTAAGTCATCTGCAAAGGATTCTGCCCACCACTTGATGGGAATTGTACTTCAAGGCGGCCGGCGCGATGCTTTCGTCCCGACAGCTTGGCCAACAACACGTGCCCTTGTGGACTGGAGGGTCCTACTGCGGGTCGGTGAACAGGAAGCGGGTGAGCGCGTCGTTTCTAGCCCGGATTTCGACTTAGAAGTGTTCAATCACAATCCTGCGGACGGTAGCTTCGCGCCACTGGCTTTTCAACGAAGCTCGATGACCAATTGTGTGAATCAACAGTTCCTCTCGTACTAGGTTGAATTACTATTGCGGCACTGTCATCAGTAGAGTAAAACTAACCTGTCTCATGACGGTCTAAACCCAGCTCACGTTCCCTATTGGTGGGTGAACAATCCAACACTTGGTGAATTCTACTTCACAATGATAGGAAGACCCGATATCGAAGGATCAAAAAGCAACGTCGTTATGAACGCTTGGCTGCCACAAGCCAATTATCCCTGTGGTAACTTTTCTGACACCTCTAGCTTCAAATTACGAAGGTCTAAAGGATCGTTAGGCCATGCTTTCATGGTTCGTATTCGTACTGGAAATTAGAATCAAACGAGCTTTTACCCTTCTGTTCCACACAAGATTTCTGTTCTCGTTGAGCTCATCTTAGCACACCAGCGTTATCTTTTAATAGATGTGCCGCCCTAGCCAAACTCCCTACCAGACAATGTCTTCCGCCCGGATCAGCCCGCAGAGTGAGGCTTGGGTCCAAAAAGAGGAGCAGTGCCCCATCTCCGATTCATGGAATAAGTAAAATAACATTAAAAGTAGTGGTATTTCACTTTCGCCTTTCGGCTCCTACTTATCTTACACCTCTCCAGTCATTTCACAAAGTCGGACTAGAGTCAAGCTCAACTGGGTCTTCTTTCCCCGCTGATTATGCCAAGCCCGTTCCCTTGGCTGTGGTTACACTAGATAGTAGACAGGGACAGTGGGAATCTCGTTAATCCATTCATGCGCGTCACTAATTAGATGACAAGACATTTGGCTACCTTAAGAGAATCATAGTTACTCCCGCCGTTTACCAGCGCGTGGTTGAATTTCTTCACTTCAACATTCAGAGCACTGGGCAAAAATCACATTGCGTGACCATCCGCAGGGACCATCGCAATGCTTTGTTTTAATTAAACAGTCAGATTCCCCTTGTCCGTACCACTTCTGAGCAGGTTGTTCGACGCCCAGGGAAGACCTCTGAGGGAGCCGTTCCTAGTCCATTCCTTGGCCGGTACGCGGCGACCCGCTTTTGCTGGGGGCGCAGCTCGAGCAGTCCGCCGATAGCCAACGGGTTCAGGACTGGGACCCCCGTGCCCAGCCCTTAGAGCCAATCCTTTTCCCGAAGTTATGGATCCATTTTGCCGACTTCCCTTGCCTACATTGTTCCATCGACCAGAGGTTCTTCACCTTGGAGACCTGATGCGATTATGAGTGCGACCGAGCGTTGACGGCACTCAGTCCTCCGGATTTTCAAGGGCCGTCGGGGGCGCACCGGACACCGCGCGACATGCGGTGCTCTTCTAGCCGCTAGACCCTACCTCTGGCTGAGCCGTTTCCAAGGTGGGTAGGCTATTAAACAGAAAAGATAACTCTTCACGAGGCCCCCAATGACGTCTCTGGACTCCCTAACGTTGCCGTCAACCATCACGTCCCGGTTCAGGAATTTTAACCCGATTCCCTTCCGGTGCACGTGCGGAACGCGCTATCGGTTGGGCTTCCCCCGACCCTTAGGATCGACTAACCCATGTGCAAGTGCCGTTCACATGGAACCTTTCCCCTCTTCCGCCTTCAAAGTTCTCATTTGAATATTTGTTACTACCATCAAGATCTGCACCGACTGTAAGGCCCGACCTCGATTTACGTGCGATACCTCGTTTCATGAGCCCTAACCTAGATTTATGTGCCTTGACCTAGGTTTAAGAATTGTGTTTTGTTTTGTGTGTCTTGCTTTGAATTACGTGCATACATTTAGGGTTGCGTGCATTTGCTTGGGAAACGTGCATTCGTCTCATAGTTCATGCCCTACCTCGTAGTGCGTGCCCTAAACCTAAGAAAACGTGCCTGTATGCTATTCAAGAAAGCATCTTACACGAAGCACTAGATCATTAATTAATCCTACAAACTCCACTAACTAATATTAAAATGTTAAGTCAATGCACTAGAAGACGAAATTGCACCAAAAGCTAGACATTCTTATTCTTTATTCTTTATTCTTTTGCATATTCGAAGCACTCAATTAAATAATGCTCAAACAAGACAAACAATTCAGATTTGAACACAAGCTTGGCCGACCACATGGAGCCTTTGTGCATGCATTTCAATTTCAAAATTAATTCCTAGACATTCTATGACATGTTATGACACAAAACAAAAAAAAAATGACTCAAAAATCTACCAAAAAATCCACCATTCTCGACACACTCCAATTGCCCATGCTAGACATTTCAAAACATGCTCCTTGAAGACACAAATTCTGAAATTCCAATGCCCATAGCCAACACAAGCATCAAAGTCCCTCAAAACTTTCATTTTTCTCTCATTTCTCTCACTCTCTCATTTCTTCTTCTCTCTCTATCTCGGCCCTAGCTGCGATTTCACTCCCCATGGCTTAAGTTCTTCATCCTAAGGCTCTTCAAGACATGCAAGCTACTAGGAAGCTCGACCAAGCAAGCTAGAATGCAAAAATTGCACATGCAAGCTTATAGAACCTTCATTTTGGCTTAGGTAAGTTTGTTAGCTTCCATTTCATTTTCATTTTGTTCTAGCCACTTGCATATACTAAGAACATGGTTACTAAGCTAGGAATTAGAGAAATCTCAAGTTGTCTCTCGGCTAAGCAAGGAAAAAAGGTCGACATTGTGCTTCATCAAGAGTTTGTGCATCTTCCTTGTTGTCTTACTAAGGTGAGGGCTAAAACTTCTTGAAAAGCTTTCAAAAACACATGCATGCCTTTAAATGTCTATTTTTACCTCTGTACTTGTGATATATGTGTGTACATGAGCTTTTGTAAACATGCATGGCAAGATATTTGGCTAGAATGTGATGATAGCTGAAATTACGTATAGGACAGTCTTCTGACTTGTTGGTGTGAAGTGATTTTTACCAGGTAAATGGTGTTGAAAATGCGTGAAAATTGGTAGGTGACTAGTTTTGCTAGTTCTGATAATTTTTCGCAGAAATAGGCCAAAGCCAATGTTGACTCTAAGGTCCCCAAAATGGCAAAACATTGAAAGGTGTCCAAATCTGGAAAATATGGGAAAATGAAGCAGGTTTTGGTAGATTCACTGTCCCTGTAGAATGAACCAGTTTTTATTTAGTATATGATATCCAAAATGCATGAAATTTGGTGAGCTGCTAGATTTTTCAGTTCTGGACATTTTTTTCATAAATAGACTAAGGCTAAATCTGACCCTAAGGTCCTCAAAAACGACAAGTATTGAAATATGTGCAAATCTGGACAGTTTTGTGTAGTCTCACGGTTTTGGCTATAACTCTTGAACCCGAACTCCAAATGATGCGAGGTTTGTTTCTGAATTTAGTTCAATCCTTAAGATTTAATTTGAAATTTTGTTCACTGGAATTGGAGATTGTTTGCTTGTCTCAATGATTTTGAGAAAACAGTCCATTGCGGAGAGGTTTTCATCTAGTGACATGCATAGAAAAATTATTGTAACTTCTCTTGGTGTATTAATTGCTTGGGATTGTGGCACTTGGATGTTGTGTGGACTGTTTTGAATGTTTGTGGGTGTTTGAATTAATCAATGCATGGCTTGAGTTTAATTACGTGACAACTTAGGGCTTAATCGCACGGGTGAGCATGAAATGAAACCCTAATGACTAGGAAAAACTCGCTAAGTGTTGATCCTATGGATATCGTGTTTAATTATGTAATTAGTAGGCTGCCCGTAGTTGCCCTCATAGCCCTAAACATGATTTCGATGATTACATGTTGACAAGTAGGCCTTTCTTGCACCCAGTCCCACGTAGATGTCGTTGCATGTTGTATAATCTTATTATTTGATTACGTGAACTTCGAAATGAGTTATTTGACTTGATTTACATGTGTTACATGGCTGCCCATTTAATATTCATATAACTCCATGTGCTTTACAACTGAAATTACTTGTCATATCGTGCCTCGCGTGTTTATTTGTCAATGTGCAATCTTATGACCGCTCGGAGGTAACCTACTTTGTTGTCCTCCCAATGTGTTATATTAAATTTCATAAATGTGCATTGCATACAAGGTTGCAACCTTTCATTCTGGCGTGATAGCGTTCACGCACACCGGGCGGCATCAGGCTTGCCAGTGCAACCGTGACTACCATTGTCCAATTCCCTCTCTCGCTTGGGGGCTAGACTTCCTCGGATAGTTGGGTCGTAGGATTTCGGGGTACATCCGGAGTACACCCATTTGGCGTGATAAGGGGATGATTTGAAGTCAGCCGCAACAATTGATATTGGAAATGAACTGAGAGCAAAAGCTCACCGTATCCTTTTCACTATGTGTATAAGTACTCTCGCTTGGTTCCTAGAGGACCTCGGGGAAGAAAGACAGGTAATTGTGTTCTTTTACTTTTACATTACATTATGAACTTACTTGTGATATATGTCATGCTTGCAAAAAGGGTTTTCATAAGTTGAACTGGAAAATGAGTTTCAAAACTTATTTCTCGTTCCCCCTCACTGAGTTCATAAGGACTCACCCTCTTTTATCATCTCATGTGAAGAAGACCAGGAATAGGTACTTGAGGACAACGTGCCTAACGATGATTCCTTGGAATGATTGCTTGCCCTACGTGCCTTACGTGACTATGGCCATTTTGTGAATGATATGTTACTTGAAGACTATTTCGTGTGCTGCTTGTTATTGTATTGTAAACGACCCCCGTTGTAATTTGAGGTCTAATTTTGGCTTGTACTGATCATAACTAGATAGACACTCTTATGGTTGTTTTGCTATCGCCACTGGTTAGTATCTATCATAGGCTTATGAAGCATCAGGTAAAGGATTAAGTAAAATGAATCTATCCAATCTTAAGCAGGTACTCATTGTTAAGCTAAGATCAACAAGCACTTTTGTAATAAGGATTAACAAATAACGAGACATAGTATCATGCTAGGTTGTCAATCAAACGAGACTTCGAGATAACTAGTAGGCGTTTCGATTGATGATAAATAGTAATCTTAGCTAGAAATGAAATTGAGATTGGCAATTTTGAGGCCTTTAGAAAACTAGGTCAAACTAAAGATCCCAATTATAGCCGTTATGCTACCGATTTTCTGGAGAATTTGTGGAGTTTAGGTTAAACGTTAAGTGTTAAACCTTCTTGAACGATTAAGTACGTGGAAGGACTTGAATGTTTAGATCACTCCCTAGTCTAACCTCTATAGGTTGGGTTGGGGCGTGACACCTTATCTTAATGGTATCAGAGCTTAGATTGCTTAAGCCGGGTTTAACTCTAGGACCATGGATAGAAGCCCTAAAGTAATTAGGATGACTTGTTTATGTGTGATAATGTTAATTGTGCCTTCTATGTTCTATGTGCTTATGTGATTAACATGTCTTAATTGTTTCTAGAAATTGTGTATCTATATGAAGTTATATGTTGCATATCCTATGCATTAAATTCTTGTTTGTCGTATTCCAATAAATTGTGCATCGTAATCTGTGCCTATAGATGGATGGCCTTAGTACCCGCACTAGTAATAGGAGCAGTGTGCCCCAAGAGACCGGAGATGCTTATTAAACTAATCCCAGCATGGCTATGTTTAACATGATGGCGAATGCCATGGATCGCGTGTCGCGAGTGATAGAACGTCAAGATGCACGTGAAGCGAACAACAACAACAATAACAACAGGAATGATGTTAACCATGGGGACATAGCAGAATGAGGGAGTTCTTTGACTTTTGCCCGTCCAAATTCCATGGGGAAGCTGATGATGAAAAAGCAGAGGATTGGCTGTCTGAGATCGAGAGGATTTTCATACCACTTGACTATACTGATGAAGAAAAGATGGAGTTCGTTGTGTTTCTATTGCACGGGGATGCTGAGCATTGGTGGCACATTGTGGTGGCACTTTGGGAAACTGATCAGACACCTCGCTTGTGGGGTAATTTCGTTAAGGCATTCAAGGAGAAATATGTACATGCAGTTTCCAATCAGAGGCGGATTGAGGAATTCATGCACTTGAACCAGGATAACATGACGGTGGCCCAGTACGAGGCTCGTTTTGACCGACTGTCCCGCTATGCTCAATACATGGTCAGTACCCCTGAGGCGAAGATGTGGAAATTTATGACTGGATTGAGGCCAGCAATTCAGGACCAGTTGGCTTCGCATGACTTCGATACCTATTTTGCTCTCCTTGCTGCTGCTTCCCGAGTTGAGAAGAGGAAACTTGATAGAGCCGGTTCGAGCAAGCCGAACAAGAAACCATATAGCCTCCAGGTCAACAGAGAAAATTCCAAAGTCAGAGTCGCAGTCAGGGCCAGAGCCAGAACAGACTAGTTAATAACCGTGGCCCGACTAAAGCACCGTCAGCCTCTTCTATTCGTGGATCCACAGGTAGTTCACCCACTACTCAGTCTATCAACTGTTCTTACTGTGACAAGAAGGGTCATACCGAGGCCCAGTGCTGGAAGAAGTCAGGACGATGTGTGCGTTGCGGCAGTGATCAGCATCAGATCAAGGATTGCCCTAAATGGCAAGAAGGACAAAATCAAGTTAAACCAGCTGGTAGAGGCAAGACTCTAGTTCCTAGAGTTCAGGCTCGAGCTTATGCTATTGAGTGCGAGGAGCTTCCAGAGGAGACCGCTGTTGTTGAAGGTACATTCTTGATACTAAATCAACCTGTTAGGGTGCTAATTGATCCAGGTGCTACTCATCCATTTATTACTCCCTTATATGTGCAACATGTGAAACTGAAAGTTACATGTTTGCCTTACGAAGTGGAAGTTGGTATTCCGATGGGTTCTAAACTTGTTACTAGCTCAACTTGTAAAGCATGTAAAATCCAAATTAAAGATAGGGAATTCTCAGCCAATCTTATTGTATTACCCTTCCGAGACTATGAAGTCATCTTAGGGATGGATTGGTTGGCAAAGCATCATGCCCAACTTGATTGTCGGACGAAGATTGTAACATTCTGGATACCTAGTCAACCAATATTGGAGGTAATGGGTCGAAGAGACTTCACCGGGAGTTCCATCATTTCATCTATGAAAGCAGTGAAGTCCTTGAGAAAAGGATGTAGTGGATACTTAGCTTACCTCATCAACAAGCCGTCGGACAAAGCTAAGTTGGAGGAGATGCCAGTGATTAAAGATTATGCGGATGTATTTCCAAAAGAATTGTCCGGTTCACCCCCAAATCGGGAGATCGAGTTCATTATAGAATTACTGCCTGGCACCCAGCCGATATCTAAAGCTCCCTATTGTATGGCACCAGCCGAGCTACAAGAATTGAAGGACCAATTGCAAGGATTGTTGAAGAAGGGGTTTGTTCAACCAAGTTCTTCTCCGTAGGGTGCGCCAGTCCTATTTGTAAAGAAGAAAGATGGAACGCTGAGGCTATGCATCGATTACCGAGGATTGAACCAAGTAACCGTCAAGAAAAATACCCACTTCCACTGATCGACGAGTTGTTTGATCAACTTCAGGGAGCCAAACTGTATTCGAAGCTCGATTTTAGGCAAGGGTACTATCAGTTGCGGATCAAAAAGGAGGATGTACCTAAAACGGCTTTTAGGACGAGATATGGGCATTATGAATATGTAGTGATGCCATTTGGGCTAACTAATGCCCCTGCAGCTTTTATGGACTTGATGCATAGGGTGTTTCAACCCTACTTGGACCAATTTGTGGTGATCTTTATTGATGATATTTTGGTATACTCGAAACTCGAGGCTGAGCATGAACAACATCTGCGATTGGTACTACAGAAACTTCGAGAGCATCGATTGTAAAAAAAATTAGCAAATGTGAATTTTGGTTGCAGCAGATTGCATTTTTGGGGAATATCATATCGCAAGAGGGAATAGCGGTAGATCCAACAAAGATAGAAGCGGTGATGTCTTGGAAGAAGCTGGAAAACGTTATGGAAGTTTGGAGTTTTCTTGGTCTAGCCGGCTATTATCGGAGGTTCGTGAAGGATTTCTCAAAGATCGCAGGACCGCTTACAAAGCTCACTCAAAAGAAAACAAAGTTTGTGTGGGATGACAAGTGTGAGAACAGCTTCCAAGAATTGAAGAAGAGATTGACTACTGCACCTGTTCTTGCATTGCCTGAAGGGAGTCAAGGTTTTGTAATCTATAGCGATGCTTCGAAGGAAGGACTGGGTTCTGTGTTGATGCAAAATGGTAGAGTGATTGCGTATGCTTCTAGGAAACCGAAGCCGTATGAATTGAATTACCCGACGAATGATTTGGAGTTAGCGGCTATTGTGTTTGCACTCAAGAAATGGAGGCACTATCTGTGGGGTAACAAGTTCGAGGTGTTTACTGATCACAAGAGCTTGAAATACTTGTTCTCACAAGAAGAGCTGAACATGAGGTAAAGACAGTGGATGAAGCTTTTGGATGATTATAACTGCACAATCAATTATGTGCCCGGTAAAGCAAATGTAGTTGCAGATGCCTTAAGTCAGAAAGCGAGCATGGCAAAACTAGAAGTCAAGGTGCAGGAGTTGTTAGAGGAAGCATTCTTGTGGAAACCACAATTGACTCAAAATGGGCTACTTTTTGCCACTACACAAGTTCAATCGACCTTGTTGTCTGAATTACGAGAGGCTCAACAGAAAGACCTACAGTTTAAGAAGATTAAAGAAAGCAACACAGATTTCAAGTTTCATGATGATGGTATTTGGAGGTTTAGGAATTGGATTTGTGTTCCTAATGAGGCAGAGCTTAAAAAGAAGATTCTTGAAGAAGCCCATAATTCAAGATACACTATTCACCCCAGCGGAACAAAGATGTACCGGGATTTGAAGCAACACTATTGGTGGAATAACATGAAGAGAGAGATTGTGGAGTTTGTGGCACGGTGTTTGACTTGCCAGAGAGTCAAAGTGGAACATCAATGACCAGCAGGTTTACTTCAGCCGTTGGAAATTCCTCAATGGAAATGGGAACATATAACTATGGACTTTGTCATGGACTTGCCCATGTCACAAAAGGGTCATGACGCCGTTTGGGTCATAGTGGATAGATTGATTAAGTCAGCGCACTTCTTACCGATGAACAAGGAAGATAGTCCTGAGAAGTTGGGAGATATGTATGTGGCGGATATTGTAAGGTTGCACAGGATGCCTGTGAGTATTGTATCAGATAGGGATCCTCGTTTTACTTCCCGATTTTGGAAGAGATTGCAAGAAGCTTTGGGAACGAAGTTGAGTTTCAGCATGGCTTATCACCCTCAGACTGATGGACAATCTGAGAGAACTATTCAGATTCTGGAGGATATGCTGAGGGCGTGTGTTTTAGACTTCGGAAAAGGTTGGGAGAAATATATGTCTTTAGCGGAGTTCGCTTACAATAACAGTTATCAGGCCACTATCGAGATGGCCCCATTTGAGGCATTGTATGGACGTAAGTGTCGATTCCCAATTTACTGGGATGAAGTAAGTGAGACGAAGACTTTTGACCTGACCCTTCTACCTGAACTTATGAAGACTGTTGATAATGTCCACCTTATCTAGAAACGGATGCTTACTGCCCAAAGTAGGCAGAAAAGTTATGCAGGCCGACGGAGACGGAGTCTAGAGTTTGAGGTCGGCGACAAGGTATTCTTGAAGATATCACCTCGGAGGGGGCTGATTAAACATGGCAATGGTGGAAAGTTGAGCCCGAGGTTTGTAGGACCATTTGAGATAATTGAGAAGGTTGGAAAATTGGCGTATCGCCTGGCACTACCCCAAAACCTCTCCAATATTCACGAGGTTTTTCATGTTTCAATGCTACGGAAGTATCACCCTGATCCATCGCATATCTTGGAGCCAGAGCCGTTGCAGCTTCGGGAGAACTTGTCTTATGAAGAGAAGCCCATTCGGATCCTAGACCATCAAGATCGGGAGTTGCGCAGCAAATCTATACCGATGGTGAAAGTGTTGTGGGATCACCATGGAGTCGAAGAAGCAACGTGGGAAAGGCGAGACCATATGGAACAATAGTATCCAGCATTATTTCAAAGGTAATATTGAATTTCAGGATGAAATTCTTTTAAGGAGGGGAGGATGTGAGGCCCGACCTTGATTTACGTGCGATACCTCAATTCGTGAGCCTTAACCTAGATTTGCGTGCCTTGACCTAGGTTTAAGAATTGTGTTTCGTTTTGTGTGCCTTGCTTTAAATAACATGCATACATTTAGGGTTGCGTGCATTTGCTTGGAAAACGTGCATTCGTCTCGTAGTTCATGCCCTACCTCGTAGTGCGTGCCCTAAACCTAGGAAAGTGTGCCCGCACGCTAATCAAGAAAGCATCTTACACGAAGCTCTAGATCATTAATTAATCCTACAAACTCCACTAACTAATATTAAAATGCTAAGTCAAAGCTCTAGAAGACGAAATTGCACCAAAAGCTAGACATTCTTATTCTTTATTCTTTATTATTTTGCATATTCCAAGCACTCAATTAAATAATGCTCAAACAAGACAAAAAATTCACATTTGAACACAAGATTGGCCGACCACATGGAGCCTTTGTGCATGCATTTCAATTTCAAAATTAATTCTTAGACATTCTATGACATGTTATGACACAAAACAAAACAAAAATGACTCAAAAATCTACCCAAAGCTCCACCATTCACGACACACTCCAATTGCCCATGCTAGACATTTCAAAATATGCTCCTTGAAGACACAAATTCTGAAATTCCAAAGCCCATAGCCGACACAAGCATAAAATTCCCTCAAAACTTTCATTTTTCTCTCATTTCTCTCACTCTCTCATTTCTTCTCTCTCTCTCTCGGCCCTAGCTGCTATTTCACTCTCCATGGCTTAAGTTCTTCATCCTAAGGCTTTTCAAGACATGCAAGCTATTAGGAAGCTCGACCAAGCAAACTAGAATGCAAAAATCGCCCATGCAAGCTTATAGAACCTTCATTTCGGTTTAGGTAAGTTTGTTAGCTTCCATTTCATTTTCTTTTTGTTCTAGCCACTTGAATATACTAAGAACATGGTTACTAAGCTAGGAATTAGAGAAATCTCAAGTTGTCTCTCGGCTAAACAAGGAAAAAAGGTCGACATTGTGCTTCATCAAGAGTTTGTGCATCTTCTTGTTGTCTTGCTAAGGTGAGGGCTAAAACTTCTTGAAAAGGTTTCAAAAACCACATGCATGCCTTTAAATGTCTATTTTTACCTCTGTACTTGTGATATATGTGTGTACATGAGCTTTTGTAAACATGCATGGCAAGATATTTGGCTAGAATGTGATGATAGCTGAAATCGCGTATAGGACAGTCTTCTGACTTGTTGGTGTGAAGTGATTTTTACCAGGTAAATGGTGTTAAAAATGCGTGAAAATTGGCAAGTGACTAGTTTTGCCAGTTCTGAGAATTTTTCACAGAAATAGGCCAAAGCCAATGTTGAATCTAAGGTCCCCAAAATGGCAAAACATTGAAAGGTCTCCAAATCTGGAAAATCTGGGAAAATGAAGCAGGTTTTGGCAGATTCACTATCCCTGTAGAACGAACCCGTTTTGACTTAGTATAAGATATCCAAAATGCATGAAATTTAGTGTGCTGCTATAGTTTTCAGTTCTGGACATTTTTGTCAGAAATAGACTAAGGCTAAATCAGACCCTAATGTCCTCAAAAACGACAAGTAATGAAATGTGTACAAATCTGGACAGTTTTGTGTAGTCTCACGGTTTTGGCTATAACTCTTGAACCCGAACTCTAAATGATGTGGGGTTTGTTTCTGAATTTAGTTCAATCCTTAAGATTTAATTTGAAATTTTGTTCACTGGAATTGGAGATTGTTTGCTTGTCTCAATGATTGTGAGAAAACAGTCCATTGCAGTGAGGTTTTCATCTAGTGACATGCTTAGAAAAATTATTGTAACTTCTCTTGGTGTATTAATTGCTTGGGATTGTGGCACTTGGATGTTGTGTGGACTGTTTTGAATGTTTGAGGGTGCTTGAATTAATCAATGCATGGCTTGAGTTTAATTACGTGACAACTTAGGGCTTAATCGCAAGGGTGAGCATGAAATGAAACCCTAATGACTAGGAAAAACTCGCTAAGTGTTGATCCCATGGATATCGTGTTTAATTATGTAATTAGTAGGCTGCTTGTAGTTTCCCTCATAGCCCTAAACATGATTTCGATGATTACATGTTGACAAGTAGGCCCTTCTTGCACCCGGTCCCCCGTAGATGTCGTTGCCTGTTGTATAATCTTATTATTTGATTACGTGAACTTCAAAATGAGTTATATGACTTGATTTACATGTGTTACATGGCTGCCCGTTTAATATTCATATTACTCCATGTGCTTTACAAGTGAAATTACTTGCCATATCGTGCCTCACGTGTTTATTTGTCAATGTGCAATCTTATGACCGCTCAGAGGAAACCTACTTTGTTGTCATCCCAATGTGTTATATTAAATGTCATAAATATGTATTGCATACAAGGTTGCAACCTTTCATTCTGGCGTGGTAGCGTTCACGCACACCGGGCGGCATCAGGCTTGCCGGTGCAACCGTGACTACCATTGTCCAATTCCCTCTCTCGCTTGGGGGCTAGACTTTCTCGGAGAGTTGGGTCGTAGGATTTCGGGGTACATCCGGAGTACACCCATTTGGCGTGATAAGGGGATGATTTGAAGTCAGCCGCAACAACTAATATTGGAAATGAACTGAGAGCAAAATCTCACCGTATCCTTTTCAATATGTGTATAAGTACTCTCGCTTGGTTCCTAGAGGACCCTGGGGAGGAAAGACAGGTAATTGTGTTCTTTTACTTTTACATTACATTATGAACTTACTTGTGATATATGTCATGCTTGCAAAAAGGGTTTTCATAAGTTGAACCGGAAAATCAGTTTCAAAACTTATTTCTCGTTCCCTCTCGTTGAGTTCATAAGGACTCACCCTCTTTTATCATCTCAGGTGAAGAAGACCAGGAACAGGTACCCAAGGACAACGTGCCTAATGATGATTCCTTGGAATGATTGCTTACCCTACGTGCCTTACGTGACTATGGCCATTTTGTGAACGATATGTTGCTAGAAAACTATTTCGTGTGTTGCTTGTTATTGTATTGTAAATGACCCCCGTTGTAATTTGGGGTCTAATTTTGGCTTGTACTGATCATAATTAGATAGACACTCTTATGGTTGTTTTGCTATCGCCACTGGTTAGTATCTATCATAGGCTTATGAAGCATCAGGTAAAGGATTAAGTAAAATAAATCTATCCAATCTTAAGCAGGTACTCATTGTTAAGCTAAGATCAACAGGCACTTTTGTAATAAGGATTAACAAACAAACGAGACATAGTATCATGCTAGGTTGTCAATCAAACGAGACTTCGAGATAACTAGTAGGCGTTTCGATTGGTGATAAATAGTAATCTTAGCTGGAAATGAAATTGAGATTGGAAATTTTAAGGCCTTTAGAAAACTAGGTCAAACTAAAGAGCCCAATTACAACCGTTATGCTGCCGGTTATCCAAAGAATTTGTGGAGTTTAGGTTAAACGTTAAGTGTTAAACCTTCTTGAACGATTAAGTATGTGAAAGGACTTGAATGTTTAGATCACTCCCTAGTCTAACCTCTATAGGTCAGATTGGGGCGTGACACCAACGGCCGCTCCGCCCAGGCTCGCGCCTTGGGTTTTGCGGTGACTGCCATGCCCTCCTACTCATCGGGGCCTGGCACTTGCCCCGACGGCCGGGTATAGGTCGCGCGCTTAAGCGCCATCCATTTTCGGGGCTAGTTGATTCAGCATGTGAGTTGTTACACATTGCTTAGCGGATTTCGACTTCCATGACCATCGTCCTGCTGTCTTAATCGACCAACACCCTTTGTGGGATCTAGGTTAGCGCACAGTTGGGCATCGTAATCCGGATTCCGGTTCATCCCGCATCGCCAGTTCAGCTTTCCAAAAATGGCCCACTTGGAGCTCTTGATTCTATGGCGTGACTTAACGAAGCAGCTGCGCCATCCTACCTATTTAAAGTTTGAGAATAGGTCGAGGGCATTGCGCCCCCGATGCCTCTAATCATTGGCTTTACCCGATAGAACTTGCACGCGAGCTCTAACTATCCTGAGGGAAACTTTGGAGGGAACCAG
>CM075776.1:46170233-46202733 GCA_037974665.1 Ehretia macrophylla | reverse complement strand
ACGTGGATCGCCACGACACTAGACCACGTCTGTTGCATTACAACTCAGCGAGAACCATGGTGTCGTGTGCTAGGCGATTCGCGCATCGCACAAGCCCGTCGGAACCAACCAGGGAACGGCTTCAAGGCCACATGGTGCTTGGATCGCCACGACATTGAAGCATCAGCAATTGTCTCATCGCAACGCTCGTGTCGTTGCTTAACGAAAGCCAATGCCACATGTGCTAGGTAATTTGCGCATCACGTATGCCCCCCATCGTCCCCATGTATGCACGGAACGGGACAAGCAAACTACCTTCCTGCCCATATGGTGCTTGGATCGTCACGACACTAGACCACGTCCATCGCATTACGACTCAACGAGGACCATGGCGTTGTGTGCTAGGCAATTCGCATATCGCACAGTCCTGTCGGAACCAACTGGGCGACGGCTTCAAGGCCGCATGGTGCTTGGATCGCCATGACATTGAAGCATCAGCAATCGTCTCATCGCACTGCTTGCGTCGTTGCTTAACGAAAGCCAATGTCACATGTACTATGCAATTCGCGCATCACCCATGCCCTCTACCATCCCTCCGTATGCACGGAACTGGACAAGCAAACTACCTTCCTACCCACGTGGTACTTGGATCGCCACGACACTAGACCACGTCCATCGCATTATAACTCAGCGAGGACCATGGCGTCGTGTGCTAGGCAATTCGCGCATCGCACTGTCCTGTCGGAACCAACCGGGAGACGGCTTCAAGGTCGCATGGTGCTTGGATCGGCACGACATTGAAGCATCAGCAATCGTCTCATCACACCACTCGCGTCGTTGCTTAATGAAAGCCAATGTCACATGTACTAGGCGATTCGCGCATCACGCATGTCCTCTACCATCCCTTCGTATGCACGGAACGGGACAAGTAAACTACATTCCTACCTATGTAGTGCTTGGATCGCCACGACACTAGACCACGTCCGTCGCATTACGACTCAGCGAGGACTATGGCGTTGTGTGCTAGGCAATTCGTGTATCGCACAGGCACGTCAGAACCTACCGGGGGACGGCTTCAAGGCTGCATGGTTCTTGGATCGCCACGACATTGAAGCATCAGCAATCGTCTCATCGCAAAGCTGGCGTCGTTGCTTAACGAAAGCGAACGCCACATCTACTAAGCGATTCGCGCATCACGCATGCCCCCCACTCTACCCCCGTATGCATAGAACGGGACAAGCAAACTACCTTCCTACCCACGCAGTGCTTGGATCGCCACGACACTAGACCACGTCCGTCGCATTATGACTCAGCGAGGACCATGGTGTCGTGTGCTAGGCAATTCGTATATCGCGCAGGCCAGTGGGAACACACTGAGGGACGGCTTCGAGGCAACACGGTGCTTGGATCGCCATGACATTGAAGCATCAGCAATCGTCTCATCGCAACGCTCGCGTCGTTGCTTAACAATAGCCAATGCCACATATGCTAGGCAATCTCACATCATGCATGCCCTCCACCATCCCCCTGTATGCACGGAACAGGACAAGCAAACTACCTTCTTGCCCGCGCGGTGCTTGGATCGCCACGATACTAAACCACGTCCGTCGCATTATGACTCAACGAGGACCATGGCGTCGTGTACTAGGCGATTTACGCATCACACAGTCCTGTCGGAACCAACCGGGGGACAGCTTCAAGGCCGCATGGTGCTTGGATCACCACGACATTGAAGCATCAGCAATCGTCTCATCGCAAAGCTCGCGTCGTTGCTTAACAAAAGACAATGCCACATGTGCTAGGCGATTCGCGCATCACGCATGCCCCCCACCGTCCCCCCGTACGCACGGAACGGGACAAGCAAACTACCTTCCTGCCCACGTGGTACTTGGATCGCCATGACACTAGACCACGTCCGTCGCATTACGACTCAGCGAGGACCATGGCATCGTGTGCTAGGGAATTCGCGCATCGCACAAGCACGTCAGAACCCACCCGGGGACGGCTTCAAGGCCGCATGGTGCTTGGTTTGCCACGACATTGAAGCATCAGCAATCGTCTCGTCGCAAAGCTCGCGTCATTGCTTAATGAAAGACAATGCCATATGTGCTAGGCGATTCACGCATCGCGTATGCCCCCCACCGTCCCCCCGTATGCACGGAACGGGACAAGCAAACTACCTTCCTGCTCACGTGGTGCTTGGATCACCACGACACTAGACTACGTCCGTCACATTACGACTCAGAGAGGACCATGGCGTCGTGTGCTAGGCAATTCGCACATCACGCAGGCCAATAGGAACACACCGGGAGATAGCTTCTAGGCAGCACTGTGCTTGGATCGCCACGACATTAAAGCATCAGTAATCGTCTCATCACAACGCTCGTGTCGCTGCTTAACGAAAGCCAATGCCACATGTGCTAGGCGATTCGCGCATCATGCATGCCCCCCACCGTTCCCTTGTATACACCCGTATGCACAGAACGGGACAAGCAAACTACCTTCCTGCCCACGCGGTACTTGGATCGCCATGACACTAGACCACATCCATCGCATTATGACTCAGCGAGGACCATGGCGTCGTGTGCTAGGCAATTCGCGCATCGCATAGGCACGTCGGAACACACCGGGGGATGGCTTCAAGGCCACCTAGTGCTTGGATCACCACGACATTGAAGCATTACCAATTGTCTCATTGCAACGCTCGCGTCGTTGCTTAACGAAAGCCAATGCCACATATGTGAGGCCCGACCTCGATTTACATGCAATACCTCATTTCGTGTGCCCTAACCTAGATTTGTGTGCCTTGACCTAGGTTTAAGAGTTGTGTTTCAGTTTGTGTGCCTTGCATTGAATTACGTGCATTCATTTAAGGTTACGTGCATTTACTTAGGAAACATGCATTTGTCTCGTAGTTCGTGCCTTAATCTCATAGTGCATGCTCTAAACCTAGGAAAGCATGCCCACACGCTAATCAAGAAAGCATCTTACACAAAGCACTAGGTCATTAATTAATCTTACAAACTCCACTAACTAATATTAAATTGCTAATTCAACCCACTAGAAGACAAAATTTCACAAAAAGCTAGACATTCTTTATTCTTTATTCTTTGCATATCCCAAACACACAATTAAATAATGCTCAAAAGATGACAAAAATTCAGAATTTTGCAATGTCTTGGCTGACCACCTCTTGCATTTGTGCATGCATTGCAATTAAGCTTTAGCCTTTAGCACATCCATTTTGGCTTAGGTGAGTTTGTTAGCTTCCATTTCTTTTCTTCTTGTTCTAACCACATGCACCTACTAAGAACATGGTAACTTAGCTAGGAAATTAGAGAAATCCCAATTTGCCTCTCGGCTAGGCAAGGAGAAGAGTTGTCATTGTGCTTCATCAAGAGTTTGTGCATCTTCTTGTTGTCTTGCTAAGGTGAGGGCTAAAACTTCTTGAAAAGCTTTCAAAAAATCACATGCATGCCTTTAAATGTCTATTTTTACTTATGTACTTGTGATATATGTGTGTTCATGAGCTTTTGTAAACATGCATGGCAAGATATTTGGCTAGAATGTGATGATAGATGAAATCGCGTATGGGACAGTCTTCTGTCTTGTTGGTGCAAGGTGATTTTTACCAGGTAAATGATGTTTAAAATGAGTGAAAATATGTAGATGACTAGTTTTGCCAGTTCGAAATAGGCCAAAGCTAATTTTGACTCTAAGATCCTCAAAATGGCAAAATACAAAAATGTGTCCAAATCTGGAAAATCTGGGAAAATGAAGCAGGTTTTGGCAGATTCACTGTCCTTGTAGAACAAACCAGTTTTTACTTAGTAAATGATATCCAAAATGCATGAAATTTGGTGTGCTGCTATATTTTTCAGTTCTGGACATTTGTGTCAGAAATGGACTAAGGCTAAATCTGACCCTAAGGCCCTCAAAAAACAAGTATTGAAATGTGTGCAAATCTGGACAGTTTTGCGTAGTCTCACGGTTTTGGCTATAACTCTTGAACCCGAACTCCAAATGATGCGAGGTTTGTTTCTGGATTTAGTTCACTCCTTAAGCTTTAATTTGAAAATTTGTTCACTGGAATTGGAGTTTGTTTGCTTGTCTCAATGATTGTGAGAAAATAGACCATTGCAGTGAGGTTTTCATCTAGTGATTTGCCTTGAAAATTATTGTAACTCCTCTGGTTGTATTAAATGCTTGGGATTGTGGCACTTGGATGTTGTGTAGACTTTTTTGAATGCTTGAGTGTGTTTGAATTAATCAATGCATGGCGTGAGTTTAATTACGAGATGACTTGGGGCTTAATCGCACGAGTAAGCACGAATTGAAACCCTAGTAACTAGGTAAACTCGCTAAGTGTTGATCCTATGGATATAGTGTTTAATTATGTGATTAGTAGGCTGCCCGTAGTTGCCCTTGTAGCCCTAAATATGATTTCGATGATTACATGTTGATAAGTAGGCCTTTCTTGCACCTGGTCCCACGTAGATGTCGTTGCATGTTGAATAATCTTATTATTTGATTACGTGAACTTCGAAATGAGTTATATGACTTGATTTACATGCGTTACATGGATGCCCATTTAATATTCATATAACTCCATGTGTTTTATAAGTGAAATTACCTATCATATTGTGTCTCGCGTGTTTACTTGTCAATGTGCAATCTTATGACTGCTCGGAGGCAACCTACTTTGTTGTCCTCCTAATGTGATATATTAAATGTCATAAATGTGCATTGCATACAAGGTTGCAACCTTTCATTCTGGAATGGTAGCGTTCATGCACACCGGACGGCATCGGGCTTGTCGGTGCAACCGTTACTACCATTGTCCAATTCCCTCTCTCACTTGGGGGCTAGACTTCCTCGGAGAGTTGGGTCGTAGGATTTCGAGGTAGTCACGGGTGCACCGGCAAGCCCGATGCCGCCTGGTGTGCGTGATCGCTACCATGCCGACATGAAAGGTTGCAACCTCGTATGCAATGCACATTTATGACATTTCATGTATCACATTAAGAGGACAACAAAGTAGGTTGCCTCCGGACAATCATAAGATTGCACATTGACAGGTAAACAAGCAGGGCACGATAAAACAGGTAATTTCACTTGAAAGGCATATAGAGTTATATGAACATTAAACGGGCAGCCATGAAACACGTGTAAATCAAGCCATATAACTCATTACGAAGTCCACGTGATTAAGTAATAAGATTATTCAACATGCAATAACATCTACGTGGGTTCGGGTGCAGGAAAAGCTTATTTGCCAACATGCAATGGTCAAAATCACATTTAGGACTATAAAGGCATTTACCGGCAGCCTACTAAACATATAATTCCACACAATATCCAAATGATCAACACTTAGCAAAACTACCTAGTCATTAGGGTTTCCATTTCGTGCATATTCGTGCAATTTGAGCCTCAAACGAACTCAAAGTCAATCTCAAGCCATGCATCATTTAATTCAACATCCTCAAACATTCAAAACAGTCCACACAACATCCCGAAGCTACAATCCCAAGCATTTAATTCAACAAGAGGAGTCACACCATTTTTCTAAGCATAACACTAAGTGAAACACTTACTGCAATATGCTGTTTTCTCACAATCAATAGGATAAGAAAACAATCTCCAAATCCAGTGAATAAGATGTCAAATTAAATCTTAAGAAGTGAACTAAAATCAAAAACAAACCTTGCATCATTTGAAGTTCGGGATCATTAGTTATAGCCGAAACAGTGGAATAGCACAAAACTGTCCAGATTTACACACTTTTTAGTAATTGACATTTTTGAGGTCCTTAGAGTCAGATTTAGCCTTAGTCCATTTCTGAAAAAAATATCCAGAACCGAAAACTCTAGCAGCACACCAAATTTCATGCATTTTGGACATCAGTTACTAAGTCACATCTGGTTCGTTCTACAGGGTTAGTGCATTTGCCAAAACCTGCTTCATTTTTCCAGATTTCCAGATTTGGACACATTTTAAAGATCTGCCATTTTGAGGACCTTAGAGTCAACATTAGCTTTGTCCTATTTCTGCGAAAAATGTTCAGAACTGTCCAAAATAGTCACCTACCAATATTAATGCATTTTCAACATCATTTTCCTAGATAAACTTACCTCGAAACAAACTGGTCAGAGAGTTGTCAACAATCCGACTTCACCTATCATCACTTTCAAGCCAAGATCTTGCCATGCATGGTTGCAAAAGCTTATGAACGAACATATAACTCAAGTACAGAAGCAAGGACATACATTTATGAGCATGCATGTGAATTTTTGAAGGATTTTCAAAAGGTTTTAGCCCTCACCTTAGCAAACAACCAAGAAGATGCACAAAAACTTGTTGAAGCTCAAATCTCTTCTTCTTCTTGCTTAGCCGAGATTCCAACTTGGTTTTCTCTATTTTTCCTAGCCTAGTGATCAATCCCTTAGTACATGCATGAGGTTAGAACAAGAAGAAAAGAAATGGAAGCTTAAAACTCACCTAGGGCCAAAATGAAGGCTTCAAAGGGCATGCATGTGTGATTTTTGAACTCTAGCTAGTTTGGTTGAGCTTCTTCGATGGTTGCTTGTCTTGATGCACCAAGAATTGATGAAGATGAGCAAGGGATGGTGAGAACTCAGCCAAGGCCGAGAGAGAGAGAGGGAAAATAAGAGGGAGAGAGAGAGAAATGTGAGAGGAAAGAAGAAATGACAAAAAAAATGAAGGCCTTTGCAATTTTTGATGAGCATGTTCGGCCTTGAGCTTGATGAATCATATTTTTGTGTCTTCAAGGTGGGATTTAAAAATGCTAGCATGGGCATGAAGCTTTTGGTCTAGCAAGGTAGGAATTTGAGGTGGTTTTGAGCAATTTTTTTTTTGCATTGATAAGTGTTTTTGTGTCATGACTTGTCTAGAATCATTTTGAATTAAACATGCATGCAAAGAACCACATAGTGGTCGGCCAAGGCTACTAAAAAAATGCCGAATTTTGTCAACTTTTGATCATTATTTAATTGTGTCTAGAAAGTGCAAAAAGAATAAGGAATAAAGAATGAAGAATGTCTAGCTTTTTGTGTTATTTTGTCTTCTAGTGAGTTGAATTAGGATTATAATATTGATAGTGGATTTTGTAGGATTGTTTAATAGTCTAGTGCTTTGTGTAAGATGCTTTCTTGATTAGCGTGAGGGTACGCTTTCCTAGGTCTAGGGCACGCACTACAAGGTAGGACACGAACTACGAGACGAACGCACGTTTTTCAAGTAAATGCACGCTACCCTAAATGAATGCACGTAATTCAATGCATGGCACATAAAATGAACACAATTCTTAAACCTAGGTCAAGGCATGTAAATCTAGATTAGGGCACACGAAACGAGGTATAGCACGTAAATCGGGGTCGGGCCTCACAATGTTTGTAATGTAAAAGACCCCCGTTGTAATTTGGGGTCTAATTTTGGGTTGTACTGATATTAACTAGACAGATACTAGACACTACTATGATCATTTTGCTATTATTACTGCTAGTATCTGTAATAGGATTATGAAGTATTAGGTAAAGGCTAAGTAAAATGAACCTACCAAATCTTAAGCAGGTACACGTTATTAAGCTAAGATCAACATGTACTTTTGTAACGAGGATTAACAAACGAACGAGACATAGTATCATGCTAGGTTATTAATCAAACGAGACATCAAGACAACCAGTAGGCATTTCAGTTGATGATAAATAGTAATCTTAGTTGGAAATGAATTTGAGATGGTAAGTTTTGAGGCGTTTAAAGAATTAGGTCAAACCAAAGAGCCCAATTACAGCCATTATGCTGCCGGTTTTCCAAAAAATTTTGGAGTTTAGGCCAAAACATTAAGTGTTAAATCTTCATGAACGGTTAAGTACGAGACGTGACTTGAATTCTTAGATCACACCCTAGTCTAACCTTTATATTTATCAGGCCACTATCGGGATGGCCCCGTTTGAGGCGTTGTATGGACGAAAGTGTCAATCCCCAATTTACTGGGATGAAGTAGGTGAGACGAAGACTTTTTACCCGACCCTTCTACCTGAACTTATGAAGACTGTTGATAATATCCACCTCATCCGGAAATGGATGCTTACCGCCCAAAGCAGGCAGAAGAGTTATGCAGACCGATGGAGACAGAGCCTAGAGTTTGGGGTCGGCGACAAGGTGTTCTTGAAGATATCACCTCAGAGGGGACTGATTAAACATGACAAGGGTGGAAAGTTGAGCCCGAGGTTTGTAGGACCATTTGAGGTAATTGAGAAGGTTGGCAAGTTGGCGTATCGCTTGGCACTACCCCAAAACCTCTCCAATATTCATGACGTCTTTCATGTTTCGATGCTGCGGAAGTATCACCCTGATCCATCGCATATCTTAGAGCCAGAGCCGTTGCAGCTTCGGGAGAACTTGTCTTACGAGGAGAAGCCCATTCGGATCCTAGACCAGCAAGATCGGGAGTTGCGCAACAAAACTATACCGATGGTGAAGGTGTTGTGGGATCATCATGGAGTTGAAGAAGCAACATGGGAAAGGAGAGACCAGATGGAGCAGTAATATCCAGCTTTATTTCAAAGGTAATATTGAATTTCGGGACGAAATTCTTTTAAGGAGGGGAGGATGTGAGGTCCGACCTCGATTTGCGTGCGATACCTTGTTTCGTGTGCCCTAATCTAGATTTGTGTGCCTTGACCTAGGTTTAAGAATTGTGTTCGTTTTGTGTGCCATGCATTGAATTACGTGCATTCATTTAGGATTGCATGCATTTACTAAAAAAATGTGCATTCATCTCGTAGTTCGTATCCTACCTCGTTGTGCGTGCCCTAGACCTAGGAAAGTGTGCCTTCAAACTAATCAAGAAAGCATCTTGCACGAAGCACTAGGTCATTTATTAATCCTGCAAAATCCACTAACTATTATTAAATTACTAATTCAACCCACTAGAAGACAAAATCTCACAAAAAGCTAGACATTCCTTATTCTTTATTCCTTATTCTTTTTGCATTTCAACACACAATTTAATAATGCTCAAAGGATGACAAAAATTCAGACCTTGATGCACAATGGGTTGGCCAAAACCCAAGGCATTGAGAAAAATTTGAACAAAATTATTTTAATCTAGCATGCTCAAGACAAAGTCTTCACATTGTCATACATTTTGCTTGCGCCAAAGCCACATTTTGCTAACAACCAAGCCACCCATCTCGGCCACATCACCCTTGTCCACCAAAAATTCAAATAACACTCAAAAGACAACACAAAATCTGAATTTTTGCTGCCCAAGGCTGACATTTGCATCTATTCCTTCAAGCATTTCATTTTTTCACTTCATTCTCTCATTCTCCTCACATTTCTCTCTCTCCCTCTCATTCTTCTCTCTCTCTCTCAGCCTTGGCTGATTTTCTTCCCTTCATAGCTCATCTTCATCACAACATAGTTAATCAAGACAAGAAACAAGCAAGAAGACTCGATCAAGCTAGCTAAGATGCAAGAATCACACATGCATGCTCTTTGAGTCACCATTTCGGCCTTGGTGAGTTTACTAGCTTCCATTTATTTTCTTCTTGTTCTAACCACATGCATGTACTAAGAACTTGGCCACTAAGCTAGGAAAAATAGGGAGAAATCAGGTGGTGTCTTGGCTAAGCAAGGAAGAAGAAGAAAATTGTGCTTCATCAAGTTTTGTGCATCTTCTTGTTGATTTGCTAAGGTGAGGGCTAAATCCTTTTGAAAATCCTTCAAAAATCCACATGCATGCTCTTAAATGTATGTCTTCGCTTCTGTACTTGAGTTATATGTGTGTTCATAAGCTTTTACAACCATGCATGGCAAGATTTTGTCTTGAAGTTGATGATAGATGAAATTGGGTTTGTTGACAACTCTCTGACTTGTTGTTGCGATGTGAGTTTTGCTAGGCAAATGATGTTTAAAATGCATGAAAATTGGTAGAGAACTATTTTTTCCAGTTTTGAACATTTTTCGCAGAAATAGGCCAAAGCTAATTTTGAATCTAAGATCCTCAAAATGGCAAATCATTAAAATGTATCCAAATCTGGAAGTCTGGAAAAATGAAGCAGGTTTTGGCAGATGCACTGACCTTGTGGAATGAACCAGTTATGACTTAGTAAATGATGTCCAAAATGCATAAAATTTGGTGTGCTGCTCGATTTTTCAGTTCTGGACATTTTTGTCAGAAATGGACTAAGGCTAAATCTGACCCTAAGGACCTCAAAAATGACAATTATTGAAATGTGTGCAAATCTGGACAGTTTTGTGCAATCCCACTGTTTTGGCTATAACTATTGATCTCGAACTCCAAATGATGCAAGGTTTGTTTCTGATTTTAATTCACTTCTTAAGATTTAATTTTACATCTTATTTACTGGAATTGGAGATTGTTTGTTTGACTCAATGATTGTGGGAAACATCCTATTGCAGTGAGGGTTTCACTTAGTTATATGCTTAGAAATTTGTTGTAACTTCTCTTGTGGTATTAATTGCTTTGGATTGTGGCATTGGTATGTTGTGTGGACTGTTTTGAGTACTTGGGGATGTTTGGATTAATTGATGCTTGGCTTGAGATTGATTTTGAGTTGACTTGGGGCTTAATTGCATGGGTAAGCACGAAAACGAAACCCTAGTGACTAGGCGAACTTGCTAAGTGTTGATCCTTTGAATATTGAGTGTAATTATATGTTTAATAGGCTGCCCGTAGTTGCCTTATAGCCGTAAATGTGATATTGATTCGTTGCATGTTGACAAATAGGCCTTTCTTGCATCCGAACCACGTAGATTGTTGTTGCATGTTGAATAACCTTATTATTTGATTACGTGGACGTTGAAATGAGTTATATGACCTGATTTACGTGCATTACATGGCTGCCCGTTTAATGTTCGTATAACTCCATATGCTTTTCAAGTGAAATTACTTGTCTTATCGTGCCTCGCTTGTTTACTTGTCAATGTGTAATCTTATGACTGTCCGGAGGCAACCTACTTTGTTGTCCTCCTAATGTGATATATTAAATGTCATAAATATGCATTGCATACAAGGTTGCAACCTTTCATTCTGGCGTGGTAGCGTTAACGCACACCGGGCGGCATCGGGCTTGCTAGTGCAACCGTGACTACCATGGTCCAATTCCCTCTCTCGCTTGGGGGCTAGACTTCCTCAGAGAGTTGGGTTGTAGGATTTCGGGGTGTTAAGGGGATGATTTGAAGTCGGCCATAACAACTGAGAGCAAAAGCTCACCGTATCCTTTTTCTATATGTATAAGTACTCTCGCTTGGTTCCTAGAGAACCTCGGGGAGGAAAGACTGGCAATTGTGTTCCTTTACTTTATATTATTGTTATGTACTTAATTGTGTTATATTTATGCTTGCAAAAGGATTTTTATAAGTTGAACCGGAAATTGAGTTTCAAAACCTATTTCTCGTTCCCCCTCGCTGAGTTCATAAGGACTTAACCTCTTTTATCATCTCAGGTGAAGAAGATCAAGAACAGGTACCTGAGGACGATGTGCCTAACGATGATTCCTTGGAGTGATTGCCTGTCCTATGTGCTTTGCGTGATTATGGCTATTTGTGAACTATGCTACTTAAAGACTATTTCTTTTCATGTTGCACAATGTTTGTAATGTAAAAGACCCCCGTTGTAATTTGGGGTCTAATTTGGGGTTGTACTGATATTAACTAGACAGACACTAGACACTACTATGATCATTTTGCTATTATTACTGCTAGTATCTATAATAGGATTATGAAGTATTAGGTAAAGGCTAAGTAAAATGAACCAACCAAATCTTAAGCAGGTACACGTTATTAAGCTAAGATCAACAGGTACTTTTGTAACGAGGATTAACAAATGAATGAGACATAGTATCATGCTAGGTTATTAATCAAACGAGACATCAAGACAACCAGTAGGCATTTCAATTGATGATAAATAGTAATCTTAGTTGGAAATGAATTTGAGATGGTAAATTTTGAGGCATTTAGAGAATTAGGTCAAACCAAAGAGCCCAATTACAGTCGTTATGCTGCCGATTTTCTGAAAAATTTTGGAGTTTAGGCCAAAACGTTAAGTGTTAAATTTTCATGAACGGTTAAGTATGAGACGTGACTTGAATGCTTAGATCAACCCCTAGTCTAACCTTTATAGGCTGGACACATGACCTCTAATATTGGTTGACCAGGTATCCGGAATGTTACAATCTTCGTCCAGCAATCTAGTTGGGCATGATGCTTTGCCAACCAGTCCATCCCTAAGATGACTTTGTAGTCTCAAAAGGGTAATACAATAAGATTGGCTGAGAATTCCCTATCTTTAATTTGGATTTTACATGCTTTACAAGCTGAGCTAGTAACAAGTTTAGAACCCATCGGAGTACCAACTTCTACTTTGTAAGGCAAACATACAACTCGTAGTTTCACATGTTGCACACATAAGGGAGTAATAAATGAATGAGTAGTACATGGATCAATTAGCACCCTAACAGGTTGATTCAGTATCAAGAATGTACCTTCAACAACAGCGGTCTCCTCTGGAAGCTCCTCGCACTCAATAGCATAAGCTTGAGCCTGAACTCTAGGAACTGGAGCCTTGCCTCTACCAGCTAGTTTAACTTGATTTTGTCCTCCTTGCCATTTAGGGCAATCCATGATCTAATGCTGATCACTGCCACACTGCACACATCGTCCTGACTTCTTCCAGCACTGGGCCTTGGTATGACCCTTCTTGTCACAGTAAGAACAGTTGATAGACTGAGTAGCAGGTGAACTACCTGTGGATCCGCGGGTGGAAGAGGCTGATGGTGCTTTAGTCGGGCCACAGTTATTAACTGTTCTGTTCTGGCTCTGGCCCTGACTACGACTCTGGCTTTGGAATTTCCTCTGTTGACCTGGAGGCTGGTATGGTTTCTTGTTCGGCTAGCTCGAACCCACTCTATCAAGTTTTCTCTTCTCAACTCGGGAAGCAGCAACAAGGAGAGCAGAATAGGTATCGAAGTCATGCGAATCCAACTGGTCCTGAATCTCTGGCCTCAACCCATTCGTAAATTTCCACATCTTCGCCTCAGGGGTACTGACCATGTATTGAGCATAACGGGACAGTCGATCAAAACGAGCCTCATACTAGGCCACCGTCATGTTACCCTGGTTCAAGTGCATGAATTCCTAAATCCGCCTCTGCTTGGAAACTGCAGGTACATATTTCTCCTTGAATGCCTTAACGAAATTACCCCACAAGCGAGGTGTCTGATCAGTTTCCCAAAGTGCCTCCACAGTGTGCCACCAATGCTTAGCATCCCCGTGCAACTGAAACACAGTGAACTCCACATTTTCTTCATCAGTATAGTCAAGTGGCCAGAAAATCCTCTCGATCTCAGACAGCCAAGCCTCTGCCTTTTCATCATCAGCTTCCCCGTGGAATTTGGATGGGCGAAAGTCAAGAAACTCCCGTATTCTGGTATGTCTCCCATGGTTACCATCATTCCTGTTGTTGTTGTTGATTGCTTCATGTGCATCTTGACGTTCCATCACTCGCGACACGCGATCCATGGCATTTGCCATCATGTTAAACATAGCTATGCCGGGATTACTTTGATAAGCATCTCCGGTCTATTGGGGCTCACCGCTCTTATTAGTAGTGCGGGTACTAGGGCCAGCCATCTATAGGCACAAATTACGATGCACAATTTATTGGAATACGACAAGACAAGAATTTAATGTATAAGGTATGCAACATACAATTTTACATAAACACACAGTTCTAGAAACAGTTAAGACATGTTAATCACATAAACACATAAAAACAGAAAAGGCACACTTAACATTATCACACATTAACACATATAAACAAGTCATCCTAATAACCTTAGGGCTTCTACCCATGGTCCGAGAGTTAAACCCGGCTTAAGCAATCTAAGCTCTGATACCATTCAGATAAGGTGTCACGCCCCAACCCGACCTATAGAGGTTAGACTAGGGAGTGATCTAAACATTCAAGTCCTTTCACGTACGTAATCATTCAAGAAGGTTTAACACTTAATGTTTAACCTAAACTCCATAAATTGTCCGAAAAACCGGCAGCATAACGGCTGTAATTGGGTTTTTTAGTTTGACCTAGTTTTCTAAAGGCCTCAAAATTTCCAATCTCAATTTCATTTCTAGCTAAGATTACTATTTATCACCAATCGAAACGCCTACTAGTTATCTCAAAGTCTCGTTTGATTGACAACCTAGCATGATACTATGTCTCGTTTGTTTGTTAATCCTTGTTAAAAAAGTACTTGTTGATCTTAGCTTAACAATGAGCACCTGCTTAAGATTGGATAGATTCATTTTACTTAATCCTTACCTGGTACTTCATAATCCTACGATAGATACTAGCCAATAATGATAGCAAAAATGACCATAGTAGTGTCTATCTAGTTATGATCAGTACAAGTCAAAATTAGACCTCAAATTACAACGGGGGTCATTTACAATACAATAACAAGCAACATAAGAAATGAAATAGTCTTCAAGCAACATATCATTCACAAAATGTCCATAGTCACGTAAGGCACGTAGGGCAAGCAATCATTCCAAGGAATCATCAATAGGCACGTTGTCCTTGGGTACCTGTTCCTGGTCTTCTTCACCTGAGATGATAAAAGAGGGTGAGTCCTTATGAACTCAGCGAGGGAGAACGAGAAATAAGTTTTGAAATTCATTTTTTGGTTCAACTTATGAAAACCCTTTGCAAGCATCACATATATCACAAGTAAGTTCATAATGTAATATAAAAGTAAAAGAACACAGTTACCCGTCTTTCCTCCCCGAGGTCCTCTAGGAACCAAGCAAGAGTACTTATACACATAGTGAAAAGGATACAGTGAGCTTTTGCTCTCAGTTCATTTCCAGTATCAGTTGTTGCGGCCGACTTCAAATCATCCCCTTATCACGCCAAATGGGTGTACTCCGGATGTACCCCGAAATCCTACGACTTAACTCTCCGAGGAAGTCTAGCCCCCAAGCGAGAGAGGGAATTGGACAATGGTAGTCACGGTTGCACCGACAAGCCTGATGTCGCACGGTGTGCGTGAACGCTACCACACCAGAATGAAAGGTTGCAACCTTGTATGCAATGCACATTTATGACATTTAATATATCACATTAGGAGGACAACAAAGTAGGTTGCCTCCGAGCAGTCATAAGATTGCACATTGACAAGTAAACACGTGAGGCACGATATGACAAGTAATTTCACTTGAAAAGCACATGGAGTTATATGAATATTAAACGGGCAGCCATGTAACGCATGTAAATCAAGTCATATAACTCATTTTGAAGTTCACATAATCAAATAATAAGATTATTCAACATGCAACGATATCTACGTGGGACCGGGTGCAAGAAAGGCCTACTTGTCAACATGTAATCATCGAAATCATGTTTAGGGCTATGAGGGCAACTACGGGCAGCCTACTAATTATATAATTAAACATGATATTCATAGGATCAACACTTAGCGAGTTTTCCTAGTCATTGAGGTTCCAATTCATGCTTACCCATGCGATTAAGACTTAAGTTGTCACGTAATTAAACTCAAGCCATGCATTGATTAATTCAAACACCCTCAAGAATTAAAAACAGTCTACACAACATCCCAATGCCACAATCCCAAGCATTTAATACAACAAGAGAAGTTCCAATAATTTTCAAAGCAAATCCCTAATTGAAAACCTCACTGCAATGGTCTGTTTTCTCACAATCATTGAGACAAGGAAACAAACTCCAATTCCAGTGAACAAAATGTCAAATTAAATCTTAAGTAGTGAACTAAATCCAAAAACAAACCTCGTATCATTTGGAGTTCGGGTTCAAGAGTTATAGCCAAAACCGTGAGACTACACAAAACTGTCCAGATTTGCACACATTTCAATACTTGTCATTTTTTAGGACCTTAGGATCAGATTTAGCCATACTCTATTTCTGACAATCATGTCCAGAACTGAAAAATATAGTAGTACACTAAATTTAATGCATTTTTGATATCATTTACTAAGTCAAAACGGATTCGTTCTACAAGGACAGTGAATCTGCCAAAACCTGCTTCATTTTCCCAGATTTTCCAGATTTGGACACATTTTGATATTTTTCCATTTTGAGGATCTTATAGTCAAAATTAGCTTTGGCCTATTTCTACGAAAAATTCTCAGAACTGGCAAAACTAGTCACCTACTAATTTTCACACATTTTCAACATCATTTACCTAGTCAAAATCACTTCGTTCCAACAGAACAGAAAGCTGCCAAGTACGCAATTTCACCTATCTTCACATTCTAGCCAAATATCTTGCCATGCATGTTTACCAAAGCTCATGTACACATATATATCACAAGTAAAGAGGTAAAAATAGATATTTAAAGGCATGCATGTGGTTTTTGAAAGCTTCTCAAGGAGTTTTAGCCCTCACCTTAGCAAGACAACAAAGAAGATGCACAAACTCTTGATGAAGTACAATGTCGACCCTTTTTCCTTGCTTAGCCGAGAGACCACTTGATTTTCTCTAATTTCCTAGCTTAGTAACCATGTTCTTAGTATGTGCAAGTGGCTAGAACAAAAAGAAAATGAAATGGAAGCTAACAAACTCACCTAAGCTGAAATGAAGGTGCTATGAGCTTGCATGTACGACCTTTGCACTCTAGCTTTCTTGGTCGAGTACCTTGGTAGCTTGGAGGTCTTGATGAACCATTGAGTGATGAACTTAAGCTATGGAGAGTAGAGTTTCAGCTAGGGCCGGAGAGAGAGAAGAATGAGAGAAAGAGAGAAAGAATGAAAGAAAAATGAAAGGCTTAAAGGAATTGATGCATATGTCGGCCTAGGGCTTGCAAATTCAGATTTTTGTGTCTTCAAGGAGCATGTTTGAATCACCTAGCATGGGCATGGAGTGTGTGTCGAGATTGGTGGAGCTTTGGGTAGAGTTTGAGTCATTTTTTTAATGCTTTGTGTCATAACTTGTCATAGAATGTTTAGGTACAAATTTTGAAATGCAAAGCTAGTTCAATATGCAATAGTGGTTGTCACGCCCCAACCCAGCCTATAAAGGTTAGACTAGGGTGTGATCTAAATATTCAAGTCTATCTCGTACTTAACTGTTCATGAATGTTTAACACTTAACGTTTTAGCCTAAACTCCATAATTTTTCTGGAAAACTGGCAGCATAAAGGTTGTAATTGGGCTCTTTAGTTTGGCCTAGTTCTCTAAACGCCTCAAATTTTGTTTCCAACTAAGATTACTATTTACCGTCAATTGAAACGCCAACTAGTTATCTCGATGTCTCGTTTGATTAATAACCTAGCATGATACTATGTCTCGTTTGCTTGTTAATCCTCGTTACAAAAGTACATGTTGACCTTAGCTTAACAATAGGTACCTGCTTAAGATTGGATAGGTTCATTTTACTTAGTCCTTACCGGATACTTCATAATTCTATGATAGATACTAACCAGTAACGATAGCAAAACAACCATAGTAGTGTCTGTCTAGTTATTATCAGTACAAGCCAAAATTAGACCCCAAATTACAACGGGGGTCTTTTACAATACAATAACAAGCATCATAAGAAATGAAATAGTCTTCAAGCAACGTAGTGTTCACAAAAGGCCATAATTAAGCAAGGCACGTAGGGCAAGCAATCATTCCAAGGAATCATCATTAGATACGTTGTCCTCGGGTACCTATTCTGGGTCTTCTTCACCTAAGATGATAAAAGAGGGTGAGTCCTTATGAACTCAGCGAGGGGGAACGAGAAATAAGTTTTGAAACTCATTTTCCAGTTCAACTTATGAAAACCCTTTTTGCAAGCATGAATATATCACAAATAAGTACATAACAATAATTTAAAAGTAAAGGAATACAATTACCCGTCTTTCCTCCCTGAGGTCCTCTAGGAACCAAGCGAGAGTACTTATACACATAGTGAAAAGGATACGGTGAGCTTTTGCTCTCAGTTCATTTCCAATTTCAGTTGTTGTGGCCGACTTCAAATCATCCCCTTATCACGCCAAATGGGTGTACTCCGGATGTATCCTGAAATCCTACGACCCAACTCTCCGAGGAAGTCTAGCCCCCAAGCGAGAGAGGGAATTGGACAATGGTAGTCACGGTTGCACCGGCAAGCCCGATGCCTCCCGGTGTGCGTGAACGCTACCACGCCAGAATGAAAGGTTGCAACCTTGTATGCAATGCACATTTATGACATTTAATATATCACATTAAGAGGACAACAAAGTAGGTTGCCTCCAAGCAGTCATAAGATTGCACATTGACAAGTAAACAAGCGAGGCATGATAAGACAAGTAATTTCACTTGAAAGGCACATGGAGTTATATGAACATTAAACGGGCAGCCATGTAATGCATATAAATCAAGTCATATAACTCATTTCGAAGTTCACGTAATCAAATAATAAGATTATTCAACATGCAATGACACTTACATGGGACCGAGTGCAAGAAAGGCCTACTTGTCAACATGTAATCATCAAAATCACATTTAGGGCTACAAGGGAAACTACGGGTAGCCTACTAAACATATAATTAAACACGATATTCATAGGATCAATACTTAGCAAGTTTTCCTAGTTACTAGGGTTCCAATTCGTGCTTACCCGTGTGATTAAACCCCAAGTCATCTCATAATTAAGCTCAAGCCATGCATTGATTAATTCCAACACCCTCAAGCATTCAAAACAGTCCACACAACATCCAAATGCCACAATCCCAAGCATTTAATACAACAAAAGAAGCTACAATAATTTTTCTAAGCATATCACTAAGTGAAACCCTCACTGCAATGGACTGTTTTCTCACAATCATTAAAACAAGCAAACAATATCCAATTCTAGTGAATAAGATCTCAATTTAAAGCTTAAGGAGTGAACTAAATTCAGAAACAAACCTCGCATCATTTGGAGTTCGGGTTCAATAGTTATAGCAAAAACCGTGAGACTGCACAAAATTGTCCAGATTTGTACACATTTCAATACTTGTCGTTTTTTAGGGCCTTAGGGTCAGATTTAGCCTTAGTCCATTTCTGAAAAAAAATGTCCAGAACTGAAAAATCTATCTGAAAACTAAATTTCATGCATTTTGGATATCATTTACTAAGTCAAAACTGGTTTGTTCTAGAAGGTCAGTGAATCTGCCAAAACCTGCTTCATTTTTCCAGACTTTCCAGATTTGGACACATTTTAATGATTTGCCGTTTTGAGGACCTTAGATTCAAAATTATCTTTGGCCTATTTCTTCGAAAAGTGTTCAGAACTGGCAAAACTAGTTGCCTACCAATTTGCATGCATTTTCAACATCATTTATCTAGTCAAAATCACCTCGCACTAACAAGACAGAAAGCTGTCACATGCACAATTTCATCTATCATCACATTCTAGCCCAAAATCTTGTCATGCATGTTTATAAAAGCTCATGAACACACATATATCTCAAGTACAGAAGCAAAGATAGACATTTAAGAGCATGCATGTGGTTTTCTGAAAGATTTTCAAGAAGTTTTAGCCCTCACCTTAGCAAAACAACAAGAAGATGCACAAGACTCTTGATGGTTGCACAAGATTGATTCTTTTCCTTGCGTAGTCGAGACACCACTCGATTTTTCTCAAATTTCCTAGCTTAGTAACCAAGTTCTTAGTAGGTGCATGTGGTTAGAACAAGAATAAAAGAAATGGAAGCTATCAAACTCACCGAAACCGAAATGGAAGTGCTACAGGCTTGCATGTGCATTTCTTTGCTCCTAACTTTGCTTGGCCGAGTTCCTTCGTTGCTGGGAAGTCTTGAACAGCCTTAGGATGAAGAACTTAGCTATGGAGTCTACAATATTCAGCTAGGGCCGAGAGAGAGAGAGAGAAGAATGAGAGGGAGAGAGAGAAATGTGAGAAAGAAAGAATGAATGAAGGAAAAATGAAAGGCTATGAGGAATGTGATGTTGTGTCGGCCTAGGGCCTTGTAATTTTTATATTTGTGTCTTCAAGAAGCATGATTTTTGAATCACCTAGCATGGCAAGAGAATGGGTCGAGAATATGGGTGCATTGGGTAGGGTTTTGGGTTATTTTTTTATGCATTTGTGTCATAACTTGTCTAAGCATGAACTTTGAAATTGCAAAGCTTGATCACATGCTCCTACATGGTCGGCCAAGGCTTGAAAAATGCTAAATCTTTGTCATCTTTTGAGCATTATTTAATTGTGTTTGGAAAGTGCAAAAGAATAATAAGAATGTCCAGCTTTTTGTGAGATTTTGTCTTCTAGTGGGTTGAATTAGTAATTTAATATTAGTTAGTGGGATTTGTAAGATTAATTAATGACCTAGTGCTTCGTGTAAGATGCTTTCTTGATTAACGTGTGGGCACGCTTTCCTAGGTTTAGGGCACGCACTACGAGGTAGGGCACGAACTACGAGATAAATGCACATTTTTCACGTAAATGCATGCAACCTAAATGTATGCACGTAATTCAATGCAAGGCACACAAAACGAAACACAATTCTTAAACCTAAGTCAAGACACGCAAATCTAGGTTAGGGCACACGAAACAAGGTATCGCATGCAAATCGAGGTAACACACATTATTAGGGGTTGGGCCTCCTCACAGTGGTCGGCCAAGCTTGTGCAAGAATCTGAATTTTTTGTCTTGGTTGAGCAATTTAATATTGTGTGTTTGGGATGTGCAAAAGAATAAGGAATAAAGAATAAAGAATGTCTAGCTTTTGGTGCAATTTCGTCTTCTAGTGGGTTGAATTAGCAATTTAATATTAGTTGGTGGAGTTTGTAGGATTAATTAATGATCTAGTGCTTCGTGTAAGATGCTTTCTTGATTAGCGTGTGGGCACGCTTTCCTAAGTTTAGGGCACGCACTACGAGGTAAGGCATGAACTATGAGATGAATGCACATTTCTCAAGTAAATACACGCAACCCTAAATACATGCACATAATTCAATGCAAGGTACAAAAAATGAAACACGATTCTTAAACCTAGGTCAAGGCACGTAAATCTAGGTTAGTGCACACGAAACGAGGTATCGCACATAAATTGAGGTCGGGCCTCACATACTTGCTTGTGATATATGTCATGCTTACAAAAGGGTTTTTATAAGTTGAACCGAAAAATGAGTTTCAAAACTTATTTCTCATTCCCTCTCGCTGAGTTCATAAGGACTCACCCTCTTTTATCATCTTAGGTGAAGAAGACCAGGAACAGGTACCCGAGGACAACGTGCCTAATGATGATTCCTTGGAATGATTGCTTACCCTACGTGCCTTACTTGACTATGGCCATTTTGTGAACGATATGTTGCTTGAAGACTATTTTATTTCTTATGTTGCTTGTTATTGTATTGTAAATGACCCCCGTTGTAATTTGGGGTCTAATTTTGGCTTGTACTGATCCTAACTAGATAGACACTACTACCGTCATTTTTGCTATCGTTATTGGCTAGTATCTATCATAGGATTATGAAGTATCAGGTAAGGATTAAGTAAAATGAATCTATCCAATCTTAAGCAGGTACTCATGGTTAAGCTAAGATCAACATGTACTTTGTAATGAGGATTAACAAACAAACGAGACATAGTATCATGTTAGGATATTAATCAAACGAGACTTCGAGATAACTAGTAGGCATTTCAATTTGATGATAAATAGTAATCTTAGTTGGAAATGAAATTAAGATTGAAAATTTTGAGGCGTTTAGAGAATTAGGTCAAACTAAAGAGCCCAATTACAACCGTTATGCTGCCGGTTTTTCGAAAAATTGTGGAGTTTAGGCTAAAACGTTAAGTGTTAAACTTTCATGAATGATTAAGTACGAGATATGACTTAAATGTTTAGATCACACCCTAGTCTAACCTTTATAGGCCGGGTTGGGGTGTGACACCCTAGAAGAATGGTATTAGAACTTAGATTGCTTAAGCCGGGTTTAACTCTCGGACCGTGGGTAGAAGCCCTAAGGTAATTAGGATGACTTGTTTATATGTTATTGTGTGATAATGTTAATTGTGCCTTCTATGTTCTATGTGCTTATGTGATTAACTTGTCTTAACTATTTCTAGAACTGTGTGTTTATGTAAAATTGTTTGTTGCATACCTTATACATTAAATTCTTGTCTTGTCATATTCCAATAAGTTGTGCATCGTAATCTATGCCTATAGATGGCTGGCCCTAGTACCCGCACTACTAATAGGAGCGGTGAGCCCCAAGAGACCGGAGATGCTTACCAAACTAATCCCGGCTTGGCTATGTTTAACATGATGGCGAATGCCATGGATCGCGTGTCACGAGTGATGGAACGTCAAGATGCACGTGAAGCGAACAATAACAACAACATGAATGATGGTAACCATGGGAGACATAGCAGAATGCGGGAGTTTCTTGACTTTCGCCCGTCTAAATTCCACGGGGAAGCTGATGATGAAAAGGCAGCGGCTTGGCTGTTTGAGATCGAGAGGATTTTCATGCCACTTGACTATACTGATGAAGAGAATGTGGAGTTCGCTGTGTTTCTGTTGCACGGGGATGCTGAGCATTGGTGGCACACCGTGGAAGTACTTTGGAAAACTGATCATACACCTTGCTTGTGGGGTAATTTCGTTAAGGCATTCAAGGAGAAATATGTACCTGCAGTTTCCAGGCAGAGGCAGATTGAGGAATTCATGCACTTGAACCAGGGTAACATGACGGTGGCCCAGTACGAGGCTTGTTTTGACCGACTATCCCGTTATGCTCAATACATAGTGAGTACCCCTGAGGCAAAGATGTGGAAATTTACGAATGGGTTGAGGCCAAAAATTCAGGACCAGTTGGCTTCGCATGACTTCGATACCTATTCTGCTCTCCTTGCTGCTGCTTCCCGAGTTGAGAAGAGAAAACTTGATAGAGCCGTTCGAGCCAGCCGAACAAGAAACCATATCAGCCTTCAAGTCAATAGAGGAAATTCCAGAGTCAGAGTCGCAGTCAGGGCCAGAGCCAGAATAGACCAGCTAATAATCGTGGCCCGACTAAAGCACCATCAGCCTCTTCCACCCGCGGATCCACAGGTAGTTCACCTGCTACTCAGTCTATCAACTGTTCTTACTGTGACAAGAAGGGTCATACCGAGGCCCAGTGCTGGAAGAAGTCAGGACGATGTGTCCAGTGTGGCAATGATTAGCATCAGATCAAGGATTGCCCTAAATGGCAAGGAGGACAAAATCAAGTTAAACCAGCTGGTAGAGGCAAGACTCCAGTTCCTAGAGTTCAGGCTCGAGCTTATGCTATTGAGTGCGAGGAGCTTCCAGAGGAGACTGCTGTTGTTGAAGGTACATTCTTGATACTGAATCAACCTATTAGGGTGCTAATTGATCCAGGTGCTACTCATTCATTTATTACTCCCTTATGTGTGTAACGTGTAAAACTGAAAGTTGTATGTTTGCCTTACAAAGTAGAAGTTGGTACTCCGATGGGTTCTAAACTTGTTAGCCACTCAGCTTGTAAAGTGTGTAAAATCCAAATTAAAGATAGGGAATTCTCAGCCAATCTTATTGTATTACCTTTTCGAGACTATGAAGTCATCTTAGGGATGGACTGGTTGGCAAAGCATCATGCCCAACTAGATTGCCGGACGAAGATTGTAACATTCTGGATACCTGGTCAACCAATATTGGAGGTAATGGGTCGAAGAGACTTCACTGGGAGTTCCATCATTTCATCTACAAAAGTAGTGAAGTCCTTGAGAAAGGGATGTAGTGGATACTTAGCTTACCTCATCAACAAACCGTTGAACAAAGCTAAGTTGGAGGAGATACCAGTGATCAAGGATTATGCATATGTGTTTCCAGAAGAATTGCCCGATTTACCCCAAATCAGGAGATCGAGTTCATTATAGAATTACTGCCTGGCACCCAGCTGATATCTAAAGCTCCCTATCATATGGCACCAGCTGAGCTACAAGAATTGAAGGACCAATTGCAAGGCTTATTGAAGAAGGGGTTTGTTCAACTGAGTTCTTCTCCATGGGGAGCGCCAGTCCTATTTGTAAAGAAGAAAGACGGAACGTTGAGGCTATGCATTGACTACCGAGGGTTGAACCAAGTGGCCGTCAAGAATAAATTCCCACTTCCACTGATCGACGAGTTATTTGATCAACTTCAAGGAGCCAAAGTGTATTCGAAGCTCGACTTGAGGCAAGGGTACTATCAGTTGTGGATCAAAAAGGAGGATGTGCCTAAAACGGCTTTCAGGACGAGATATGAGCATTATGAATATGTGGTGATGCCATTTGGGCTAACTAATGCCCCTGCAGCTTTTATGGACTTGATGCATAGGGTGTTTCAACACTACTTGGACCAATTTGTGGTGATCTTTATTGATGATATTTTGGTATACTCAAAATCCGAGGCTGAGCATGAACAACATCTGCGATTGGTACTGCAGAAACTTCGAGAGCATCAATTGTATGCAAAGTTTAGCAAATGTGAATTTTGGTTGCAGCAGATTGCATTTTTGGGGCATATCATATCCCAAGAGGAAATAGCAGTAGATCCAGCAAAGATAGAAGCGGTGATGTCATGGAAGAAGCTGGAAAATGTTACGGAGGTTTGGAGTTTTCTTGGTCTAGCCAGCTATTATCGGAGGTTCGTGAAAGATTTCTCAAAGATCGCAGGACCGCTTACAAAGCTCACTCAAAAGAAAACAAAGTTTGTATGGGATGACAAGTGTGAGAACAGCTTCCAAGAATTGAAGAAAAGATTGACTATCACACCTTTCCTTGCATTGCCTGAAGGGAGTCAAGGTTTTGTAATCTATAGCGATGCTTCAAAGGAAGGACTGGGTTGTGTGTTGATGCAAAATGGTAGAGTGATTGCGTATGCTTCTAGGAAACCGAAGTCGTATGAATTGAATTACCCAACGCATGATTTGGAGTTAACGGCTATTGTGTTTGCACTCAAGAAATGGAGGCACTATCTATGGGGTAACAAGTTCGAGGTATTTACTGATCACAAGAGCTTGAAGTACTTGTTCTCACAAAAAGAGTTGAACATGAGGCAAAGGCGGTGGATAGAGCTTTTGGATGATTATAACTACACAATCAATTATGTGCCCGGTAAAGCAAATGTAGTTGCAGATGCCCTAAGTTGGAAAGCGAGCATGGAAAAACTGGAAGTTAAGGTGCAGGAGTTGTTAGAGGAAGCATTCTTGTGGAAACCACAGTTGACTCAAAAAGTGTTACTATTTGCAATACACAAGTTCAATCGACCTTGTTGTCTGAATTACAAGAGGCTCAACAGCAGGACCAACAGTTTTAGAAGATTAAAGAAAGCAACACAGATTTCAAGTTTCATGATAGTATTTGGAGGTTTAGGAATCGGATTTGTGTTCCTAATGAGCCAGAGCTGAAAAAGAAGATTCTTGAAAAAGCCCATAACTTAAGATATATTATTTACCCCGGCGGAACAAAGATGTACCGGGATTTGAAGCAACACTATTGGTGGAATAACATGAAGAGAGAGATTGCGGAGTTTGTGGCACGGTGTTTGACTTGCCAGAGAGTCAAAGCAGAACATCAACGACCAGCAAGTCTACTTCAGCCATTGGAAATCCCTCAATGGAAATGGGAACATATAACTATGGACTTTGTTATGGACCTGCCCAGGTCACAAAAGGGTCATGATGCCGTTTGGGTCATAGTGGATAGATTGACTAAGTCAGCGCACTTTTTACTGATGAACAAGGAGGATAGTCTTGAGAAATTAGGAGATATGTATGTGGCGGATATTGTAAGATTGCACGGGATGCCAGTGAGTATTGTATCGGATAGGGATCCTCATTTTACTTCCCGATTTTGGAAGAGACTGCAAGAAGCTTTGGGAACGAAGTTGAGTTTCAGCACAGCTTATCACCCTCAGACTGATGGACAATCTGAGAGAACTATTCAGATTCTAGAGGATATGCTGAGGGCGTGTGTTTTAGACTTCGGGAAAGGTTGGGAGAAATATCTGTCTCTAGCGAAGTTCGTTTATAATAATAGTTATCAGGTCACTATCAGAATGGCCCCATGTGAGGCATTGTATGGACGTAGGTGTCGATCCCCAATTTACTAGGATGAAGTAGGTGAAACGAAGACTTTTGACCCGACCATTCTGCCTGAACTTATGAAGACTGTTGATAATATCCACCTCATCCGAAAACGGATGCTTACCGCCCAGAGCAGGCATAAAAGTTATGTAGACCGACGGAGACGAAGCCTAGAGTTTGAGGTTGGCGAACTTGTCTTATGAAGAGAAGCCTATTCGGATCCTAGACCAGCAAGATCGGGAGTTGCATAGCAAATCTATACCGATGGTGAAAGTGTTTTGGGATCACCATGGAGTTGAAGAAGCAACGTGGGAAAGACGAGACCAGATGGAGCAACAGTATCCAGCTTTATTTCAAAGGTAATATTGAATTTCGGGACGAAATTCTTTTAAGGAGGGGAGGATGTGAGGCCTGATCTCGATTTACGTGTGATACCTCATTTCGTGTGCCCTAACCTAGATTTGCTTGCCTTGACCTAGGTTTAAGAATTGTGTTTCGTTTTGTATGCCTTGCATTGAATTATGTGCATTCATTTAGGGTTGCGTGCATTTACTTGGGAAACGTGCATTCGTCTCGTAGTTCGTGCCTTACTCGTAGTGCGTGTCCTAAACCTAGGAAAGCGTACCCACACGCTAATCAAGAAAGCATCTTACACAATGCACTAGGTCATTAATTAATCCTGCAAACTCCACTAACTAATATTAAATTGCTAATTCAACCCACTAGAAGACAAAATCTCACAAAAGGCTAGACATTCTTTATTCTTTATTCTTTATTCATTGCATATCCCAAACACACAATTAAATAATGCTCAAAAGATGACAAAAAATCAGAATTTTGCAATGCCTTGGCCAACCACCTCTTGCATTTGTGCATGCATTGCAATTTCAAAATTTGTACCTAAACATTCTATGACACAAAGCAATAAAAAATGTCTCAAAAACCCTCCCCAATGCACCAATCTCGACACACATTCCCTTGCCCATGCTAGGACAATTCAAACATGCCTCTTGAAGACACAAAATCAGATTTTACAAGGCCCTAGGCCGACAAGCATCAATACCCATCAAGCTTTCATTTTTCTTTGATTCTTTTTCTCTTTCCCTCATTTCTTCTCTCTCTCTCTCGGCCCTAGCTGAATTTGTAGACTCCATAGCTAAGTTCTTCATCCTAAGGCTCTTCAAGACCTCCAAGCTACTTAGGAGCTCGACCAAGCAAAGCTAGGAGCAAAGAAACGCACATGCAAGCCTTTAGCACATCCATTTCGGCTTAGGTGAGTTTGTTAGCTTCCATTTCTTTTCTTCTTATTCTAACCACATGCACCTACTAAGAACATGGTAACTTATCTAGGAAATTAGAGAAATCCCAAGTTGTCTCTCGGCTAAGCAAGGAGAAGAGTTGTCATTGTGCTTTATCAAGAGTTTGTGCATCTTCTTGTTGTCTTGCTAAGGTGAGGGCTAAAACTTCTTGAAAAGCTTTCAAAAAACCACATGCATGCCTTTAAATGTCTATTTTTACTTCTGTACTTGTGATATATGTGTGTTCATGAGCTTTTGTAAACATGCATGGCAAGATATTTGGCAAGAATGTGATGATAGATGAAATCGCGTGTGGGACAGCCTTCTGTCTTGTTGCTCCGAGGTGATTTTGACCAGGTAAATGAGGTTTAAAATAAGTGAAAATTGGTAGATGACTATTTTTTCCAGTTATGAGCATTTTTCGTAGAAATAGGCCAAAGCTAAGTTTGACTCTAAGGTCTTCAAAATGGAAAAATACAAAAATGTGTCAAAATCTGGAAAATCTGGGAAAATGAAAAAGGTTTTGGCAGATTCACTGTTCTTGTAGAACGAACCAGTTGTGATTTAGTAAATGATATAAAAAATGTATGAAATTTGGTGTGCTGCTATAGTTTTTAGTTCTGGACATTGTTTGTAGAAATGGACTAAGGGTAAATCGGACCCTAAGGCCCTAAAAAACGACAAGTATTGAAATGTGTGCAAATCTGGACAATTTTGCGTAGTCTCACGGTTTTGGCTATAACTCTTGAACCTGAACTCCAAATGATGCGAGGTTTGTTTCTGGATTTAGTTCACTCCTTAAGATTTAATTTGAAATTTTGTTCACTGGAATTGGAGTTTGTTTTCTTGTCTCAATGATTGTGAGAAAACAGACCATTGCAGTGAGGTTTTCATCTAGTGATTTGCCTTGAAAATTATTGTAACTCCTCTTGTTGTATTAAATGCTTGGGATTGTGGCACTTGGATGTTGTGTAGACTGTTTTGAATTAATCAATGCATGGCTTGAGTTTAATTACGAGATGACTTGGGGCTTAATCGCACGGGTAAGCATGAATTGAAACCCTAGTAACTAGGTAAACTCGCTAAGTGTTGATCCTATAGATATCGTGTTTAATTATGTGATTAGTAGGCTGCCCGTAGTTGCCCTTGTAGCCCTAAATATGATTTCGATGATTACATGTTGATAAGTAGGCCTTTCTTGCACTCGGTCCCACGTAGATGTCGTTGCATGTTGAATAATCTTATTATTTGATTACGTGAACTTCGAAATGAGTTATATGACTTGATTTACGTGCGTTACATGGCTGCCCGTTTAATATTCATATAACTCCATGTGCTTTATAAGCGAAATTACTTGTCATATCGTGCCTCGCGTGTTTACTTGTCAATGTGCAATCTTATGACTGCTTGGAGGCAACCTACTTTGTTGTCCTCCTAATGTGATATATTAAATGTCATAAATGTGCATTGCATACAAGGTTGCAACCTTTCATTCTGGCGTGGTAGCGTTCACACACACTGGGCGGTATCGGGCTTGCCGGTGCAACCGTGACTATCATTGTCCAATTCCCTCTCTCGCTTGGGGGCTAGACTTCCTCGGAGAGTTGGGTCGTAGGATTTCAGGATATATCTGGAGTACACCCATTTGGCGTGATAAGGGGATGATGTGAAGTCGGCCGCAACAACTGATACTGAGAATGAACTGAGAGCAAAAGCTCACCGTATCCTTTTAACTATGTGTTTAAGTACTCTCGCTTGGTTCCTAGAGGACCTCGGGGAGGAAAGACGGGTAATTGTGTTCTTTTACTTTCACATTACATTATGTACTTACTTGTGATATATGTCATACTTGCAAAGGGTTTTCATAAGTTGAACCGGAAAATGAGTTTCAAAACTTATTTCTCATTCCCCCTCGCTGAGTTCATAAGGACTCACCCTCTTTTATCATCTCAGGTGAAGAAGACCAGGAACAGGTACCCGAGGACAACGTGCCTAATGATGATTCCTTGGAATGATTGCTTGCCCTACGTGCCTTACTTGACTATGGCCATTTTGTGAATGATATGTTGCTTGAAGACTATTTCATTTCTTATGTTGCTTGTTATTGTATTGTAAATGACCCCCGTTGTAATTTGGGGTCTAATTTTGGCTTGTACTGATCCTAACTAGATAGACACTACTACCGTCATTTTTGCTATCATTTTTGGCTAATATCTATCATAGGATTATGAAGTATCAGGTAAGGATTAAGTAAAATGAATCTATCCAATCTTAAGCAGGTACTCATGGTTAAGCTAAGATCAACATGTACTTTGTAATGAGGATTAACAAACAAACGAGACATAGTATCATGTAAGGATATTAATCAAATGAGACTTCGAGATAACTAGTAGGCGTTTCAATTGATGATAAATAGTAATCCTAGTTGGAAATGAAATTGAGATTGGAAATTTTGAGGAGTTTAGAGAATTAGGTCAAACTAAAGAGCCCAATTACAGCCGTTATGCTGCCAGTTTTTCGAAAAATTGTGGAGTTTAGGCTAAAACGTTAAGTGTTAAACTTTCATGAACGATTAAGTACGAGATATGACTTAAATGTTTAGATCACACCCTAGTCTAACCTTTATAGGCCGGGTTGGGGCGTGACAACATGTGCTAGGCAATTCGGGCATTACACATGCCCCCCACCGTCCCCCCGTATGCACGGAACGGGACAAACAAACTACCTTCCTACCCACGCGGTTCTTGGATCGCCACGACACTAGACCACGTCTGTCGCATTACGACTCAGCGAAGACCATGGTGTCGTGTGCTAGGCGATTCGCGCAATGCACAGGCACGTCAGAACCCACCGGGGGACGACTTTAAGGCCGCATGGTGCTTGGATCGCCATGACATTGAAGCATTAGCAATCGTCTCATCGCAATGTTCACGTCGTTGCTTAACGAAAGCCAATGCCACGTGTGCTAGGCAATTCGCACATCACGCTTGCCCCTACCGTCCCCCAAGAGCCACCCAAGCCCATGCGGTGCTTGGATCGCCACGACACTAGACCATGGCCACGCGCATCCACTCGGCAACGGCCATGGTTTCGTGTGCTAGGTGATTCGCGCACAGCGCAGGCCCAACGACACGTTGGGGGACGGGAATGTCCCTCAACATGTACCTATCCGGTGGCACGAGGATGGCTAGTTTTGCGCTTGGGCACCCACTCGCCCCCTCATTAGCCATCCCAATGACGTCGACGGTATTGCGACACCAAGATGGATAATGAGGGGCTAGGGAAGCCACCACGTTTCTCATTAGCCATCCTGGTGGCGTGCCGAGGGACATGCCGGGGGACGAGGGGTGGGGGTTTGCACGGCCCCAACGTACGGGTATACAATGCAATACCTCGGCGTGATTTACTTGGTAAGAATTCCCGCCCACAATATAGCCCACGATATAGCCCACAATGTGCCACGAAGTGCCCACAAAGTCCCCCCGCATGGACCTCGACCAGGAGGCTTGACACCACATACCCCCTATAGTACATTTAGATGCAAAAATCCAAGTGACAGCAATATCATACATTTTGCCAGAGATTCATAATGGGTGTTTTACACTATAAAAGGTCCTATATGGCATGATCTTCGTACCCTACTTGCTCCTTATTGATAGCATATGATATCCAAATGCTTCAAAATTATTTTTTTCAAAAAAATATTTTTTAATATTTAATAACTGCGAAAAATAGAGAAATATCAAAAAAAATAAAATAAAATTTAAAAAAAATAAAATTAATTCATACATTAATGTGTTAAAACATATCCAAAAATATTTTTTTTGAAAAAATTAATTTTTAATATTTAAAAATTACAAAAAATAGGGAAATCAGAAAAATACTAGAAAATTCAGGAAAATTTGTATTAATTCATAAATTAATTTTTTTACAATATATTTGGCGTTAAATTTTTTTTTTGGATGGATTGGGAAACCGATTAATCTATTCCGCCTCACAAATGTGACGACCTTTTTGTCAGACAAGGCAAAGGTTAAGACTACTTTGTAGATTTGGAAACCACTTGTAAAAGAATATCAATATCCACATTTGTGTCATAATACATTCCGCATGCCCAATACCCCCGAATGCTTAACATTGCTCGTCGTACCCAATGTGCCCTAGTAATGCCTAAGCCGCCCCCCAACATCTTCCATCGTCCCCCAAGTGTACCCCCATAGTGCACCAGCCGTGCCCCAACAGTGCCCCAGCCGTGCCCCAACAGCGCCCCATGCGCGCACCTTCGTGCGGCATGCAGGCCACATGCGCGCACCATCGTGCGGCCTGCGCGCCCGATGTCCATAGCATCGTGCGACATGGGCGCCCCATGCGCGCACCATTGTGTGGCATGCGGGCCACATATGCGCACCATCGTGCGGCATGTGCGCCTGATGCGCGTACCATGGTGCAGCATAGGCGCCCCATGCGCGCACCATCGTGCGGCATGCGGGCCACATGCATGCACCATCGTGCGGCATGCGCGCCCGATGAGTGCACCATTGTGCGGCATGGGCACTTCATGCACGCACCTTCATGTGCCATGCGGGCCACATGCGAGCACCATCGTGCAGCATGCGCGCCCCACGCGTGCACCATCATGCGGCATGGGCGCCCAATGCGTGCACCTTCATGCGATATGCAGGCCATATACGTGCACCATCGAGCGGCATGGGCGCCCTATGCGCTCATCTTTGTGCAGCATGCGAGCACCATCGTGCAGCATGGGTGCCCCATGCACGTACCTTTGTGTGGCAAGTGGGCCGCATGCATGCACCATCATGCCGCATGGGCGCCTCATGCGCTCACCTTCGTACGGCAGGCGCGCACCATCGTGCGGCATGGGCGCCCCATGCGTTCACCTTCGTGCAGCATGCGGGCCACATGTGCGTACTATCGTGCAACACAGGTGCCCCAAACGCGCACCTTCGTGCGGCATGGGCGCCCCATGCGCACACTTTCGTGTTGCACGGGAGCCCCATGCACTCGTCCCACGTCGCCCAACTGGTTACCCCATCGTGCCCCATGCTCCACCCCACAGCGCAACAACCATGCCCCATCG
>CM075776.1:46127733-46162733 GCA_037974665.1 Ehretia macrophylla | reverse complement strand
TCGGCCTAGGTGAGCTTCTCAACATCCATTTGTTTTCTTCATGTTTTGACCTCATGCATGTGCTAAGAGTTTGATCACTAAGCTAGGAAAAATAGAGAAAAGCTAGTTGGGTTGTCGCCTAAGCAAGGAGAAGGAGAAAGTTGTGCTTCAACAAAGGTTTTGAGCATTTTTGTGGTTGATTGCTAAGGTGAGGGTTAAAACCTTTTGAAAACTCTTCAAATTTCTCATGCATGCTCATGAATGTGTGTATTTGCTTCTGTACTTGAGATATATGGTCGTTCATAAGCTTAAACAACCATGCATGGCAAGATCTTGGCTTGAAAATGATGCTAGGTGAAGTCGAAATGGATGACAGCTCTCTGACCAGTCTGTTCGAGGTACGTTTAGCTAAGAAAATGATGTTGAAAATGCTTGAAAATTGGTGGGTGACTAGTTTGGACAGTTTTGAACATTGTTCCTAGAAATAGGCAGAAGCTAATTTTAACTCTATGGTCCTCACAATGGCAAATCTTTAAAATGTGACCAAATCTGGAAATCTGGAAAAATGAAGCAGGTTTTGGCAGATGCACTGACCTTGTGGAACGAACCATATTTGACTTAGTAAATGTTGTCCAAAATGCATTAAATTTGGTTTTCTGCTAGATTTTTCGGTTCTGGACAATTTTGTCAGAAATGGACCAAAGCTAAAACTGACCCTAAGGACCTCAAAAACGTCAATTTCTGAAAAGTGTGCAAATCTGGACAGTTTTGTGTTACCTCACTGTTTCGGCTATAACTAATGATTCTGAACTCCAATTGATGCAAGGCTTGTTTCTGATTTTAGTTAACTTCTTAAGCTTTAATTTGACATCTTATTCACTGAATTTTGAGATTTTTTGATTATCCTATTGATTGTGAGAAAACAGCCTATTGCAGTAAAGGTTTCATTTAGTTACATGCATGGGAAAATTGTTGTAACCTCTCTTGTGGTACTAATTGTGTGGAAATGTGGTGTTGGGATGTTGTGTGGACTGTTTTGAATGTTTGAGGATGTTGAATTAAATGATGTGTGGTTTGAGATTGACATTGAGTTGGGTTGAGGCTCAAATTGTACGAATATACATGAAATGGAAGCCCTAATGACTAGGTAGTTTTGCTAAGTGTTGATCATTTGGATATTTTGTGGTAATTATACACTTAGTGGTCTGCCCGTGATTGTTTTATAACTTCAAAAGTGATCTTGACCGTTGCATGTTGTCAAATAAGCTTTTCTTGCTACCGAACCCATGTTAATTTCACTGCATGTTGAATAATCTTATCACTTGATTACGTGGGCTTCTTAATGAGTTATATGTCCTGTTTTACATGTGTTACATGGCTGCCCGTTTAATTTTCATATAACTCTATATGCCTTTCAAGTGAAATTTCATATCTTATCATGTCCTGCTTGTTTGCCTGTCAATGTGCAATCTTATGACTATCCGGAGGCAACCTACTTTGTTGTCCTCCTACTGTGATATATTACCTGTCATGAATGTGCATTGCATACAAGGTTGCAACCTTTCTTGTTGGCATGGTAGCGATCACGCACACCGGGCGGCATCGGGCTTGCCGGTGCACCCGTGACTACCATGGTCCCATTCCCTCTCTCGCTTGGGGGCTAGACTTCCTCGGAGAGTTGGGTTGTAGGATTTCGGGGTACATCCGGAGTACACCCACCTGGTGTGTTTGGGGGATGATTTGAAGTCGGCCACAACAATTAATCCTGGAACTATTCTGAGAGCAAAAGCTCACTGTATCCTTTTTACTATGTGTATAAGTACTCTCGCTTGGTTCCTAGAGAACCTCGGGGAGGAAAGACCGGTATTCCTGTTCTGTACTTGTATTTCTGTACTTGTATTTCTGTTGTACTCATGTTTGAGAAAGGGATTTTCATAAGTTTAACCGAAAAATGAGTTTCAAAACTTATTTCTCATTCCCCCTCGCTGAGTTCATATGGACTCACCCTCTTTTATCATCTCAAGTGAAGAAGAACAGGTACAGGAACCCGAGGACCATGTACCTAATGATGAACCCCTGGAGTGATTGCCTGTCATTATTGTTTTTCTTGAACGTGACTACTTGTGTACTTTGTGCTGCTTGAAGACCATTTATCTTATGTTGCTTGTAATTTGGGGTCTAATTTTGGTTTGTACTCATATTAAGTAGACTGATGCTAGACGTGACACTAGTGTGATCGTTTTGCTTTTATCACCGATAGTATCTATATTAGGTTATGACGCTTAGTTAAGATCTAAGTAAATGAACTTGTCCAATCTTAACAGGTACTTGCTATTGAGCTAAGATCAACAGGTATAATTGTAACGAGGACAAACAAACAAACGAGACATAGTATCATGCTAGGCTATAAATCAAACAGGACGTCGCATAACCAATAGACAATTCATTTGATGGTAAACTAGTAACCTTAGTTGGAAATGAGTTTGAGATGGTAAATTTTGAGGCATTTAGAGAATTAGGTCAAACCAAAGGGCCAATTACAGCCGTTATGCTGCCGGTTTTCCAGGAAAACTTTGGAGTTTAGACTAAAATCACTAGGTGTTAATCTTCATAAACAGCTAAGTGCATGATATTACTTGAATGTTAGTTCACACCCTAGTCTAACCTTATAGGCCGGGTTGGGGCGTGACACCTAAGAAGAATGGTATCAGAGCTTAGATTGCTTAAGCCGGGTTTAACTCTCAGACTGTGGGTAGAGCCCTAAGGTAATTGGGATAACTTGTTTATGTGTTATTGTGTGATAAATGTGCCTTCTATGTTCTATGTGCTTAAGTGACTTATATGCCTTGAATGTTTTTAGAATTGTACCTATAATATGTTGCATATTTTACGCATTGGATTCTTAATTACCGTATTTCAATAAATTGTACCTATAGATGGCTGGCCCTAGTACCCGTACTACTAATAGGAGCGGTGAACCTCAAGAGATCGGGGATGCTTATCAGACTAATCCTGGTATAGCTATGTTTAATATGATGGCAACTGCCATGGATCGTGTATCACGTGTGATGGAACGTCAGGATGCTCGTGAAGCCAGCAACAACAACATCAACAACAGGAATGAGGGTAACCATGGGAGACATAGAAGAATGAAGGAATTCCTTGACTTTCACCCTTCTAAATTCTACGGGGAAGCTGATGATGAGAAAGCCGAGGCTTGGCTGTCCGAGATCGAGAAGATTTTCAGGCCACTTGATTATACAGATGAAGAGAAAATGGAGTTTGCTGTATTTCTATTGCACGGGGATGCCAAGCATTGGTGGCACACTGTAGAGGCACTGTGGGAGACTGATCAGACACCTCGCTTGTGGGGTAATTTCGTTAAGGCGTTTAAGGAAAAATATGTACCTGCAGTCTCCAGGCAGAGGCGGATCGAGGAGTTCATGCACTTGACCCAGTGTAATATGACAGTGGCCCAGTACGAGGCTCGTTTCGACCGACTGTCCCGTTATGCTCAATATATGGTTTGTACTTCGGAGGCAAAAATGTGGAAATTTACTGTTGGATTGAGGTCAGAGATTCAGGACCAGTTAGCTTCTTATGACTTCGAGACTTATTCTGCTCTCTTTGCTATTGCCTCTCGAGTTGAGAAGAGAAAACTAGATGGAGCCGGTTCGAGTCAGCCAAATAAGAAACCATACCAGCCCCCAGGTCAACAGAGAAAATTCCAGAGTCAGGGTCGTAATCAGGGCCAGAGCCAGAGCAGGTCAGGGAATAACCGTGGCCCGACGAAAGTGCCATCATTCTCTTCCGCCCACGGATCCACAGGTAGTTCACCTGCTACTCAGTCCGTCAGCTGTTCATATTGTGACAGGAAGGGGCATACCAAGGCCCAGTGTTGGAGGAAGTTGGGACAATGTATGAGGTGTGGCAGTGATCAGCATCAGATCAAGGATTGCCCTAAACGTCAGGCAGGGCAGAATCAGGGTAAGGTGTTAATTGATCCGGGTGCTACTCATTCATTTATTACTCCCTTATGTGTGGAACGTGTGAAATTGAAAGTTGTATGTTTGCCATATGAAGTAGAAGTTGGTACTCCAATGGGTTCTAAACTTGTAACTAGTTCAGCTTGTAAAGCATGTAAAATCCAAATTAAGGATATTGAAATCTCAGCCAATCTTATTGTATTACCTTTTCGAGACTATAAGGTTATTTTAGGGATGGACTGGCTGGCAAAACATCATGTCCAACTGGATTGCCGGGCAAAGATTATAACGTTCCGGGTACCTGATCAACCGATACTAGAGATTTTGGGTCGAAGAGATTTCACCGGGAGTTCCATCATTTCATCTACAAAAGCAGTGAAGTCCTTGAGGAAAGGGTGCAACGGATACTTGACTTACCTTATCAACAAGCCGTCGGATAAAGCTAAATTAGAGGAGATGCCTGTGATCAAAGACTATGCAGATGTGTTCCCAGAAGAATTACCCGGTTTACCCCCGAATCGGGAGATCGAGTTTGTTATAGAGTTGCTGTCTGGTGCCCAGTCGATATCTAAAGCTCCCTATCATATGGCACTGGCCGAGCTACAAGAATTGAAAGACCAATTGCAAGGATTGCTGAAGAAGGGGTTTGTACAACCGAGTTCTTCACCGTGGGGTGTACCAGTTCTATTTGTGAAGAAGAAGGACGGAACGTTGAGGCTATGCATTGACTATCGAGGTTTGAACCAAGTGACTGTCAAGAATAAATACCCACTTCCCCTGATTGACGAATTATTTGATCAACTGCAAGGAGCCAAAGTGTATTCGAAACTCGACTTGAGGCAAGGGTATTATCAATTGCGGATCAAGAAGGAAGATGTGCCTAAAACGGCTTTCAGGACGAGATATAGGCATTATGAATATGTGGTGATGCCTTTTGGACTAACTAATGCCCCTGCAGCTTTTATGGATTTGATGCATAGGGTGTTTCAACCCTACTTGGACCAATTTATGGTGATCTTCATTGATGATATTTTGGTATACTCGAAATCGGAGGCGGAGCATAAGCAACATCTGCAGTTGGTACTGCAGAAACTTCGAGAGCACCAATTGTATGCAAAGTTTAGCAAGTGTGAATTTTGGTTGTAGCAGATTGCATTTTTGGGGCATATCATATCCCAAGAGGGAATAGCGGTAGATCCAGCAAAGATCGATGCAGTGATGTCTTGGAAGAAGCCAGAAAATGTTACGGAGGTTCGGAGTTTTCTTGGTCTAGCCGGCTATTACTGGAGGTTCGTGAAGGATTTCTCTAAGAGTACAGGACCGCTTACAAAGCTCACTCAAAAGCAAACCAAGTTCGTGTGGGATGATAAGTGTGAGAACAACTTCCAAGAGTTGAAGAAAAGATTGACTACTGTACCAATTCTTGCATTGCCTGAAGGAAGTCAAGGTTTCGTAATCTATAGCGATGCTTCGAAAGAAGGACTGGGATGTGTATTGATGCAAAATGGAAGAGTGATTGCATATGCTTCTAGGAAACCAAAGCCGTATGAGATGAATTACCCGACACATGATTTGGAGTTAGTGGCTATTGTGTTTGCACTCAAGAAATGGAGGCATTATCTGTGGGGTAACAAGTTTGAGGTATTTACCGATCATAAGAGCCTGAAATACTTGTTCTCTCAAAAGGAGTTGAATATGAGGCAAAGGCGGTGGATGGAGCTTTTGGACGATTATAACTACTGAATTAATTATGTGCCCGGTAAGGCGAACATAGTTGCAGATGCCTTAAGCAAAAAAGCAAGCATGCGAAACTGGAAGTCAAGGTGCAGGAGTTGTTGGAGGAAGCATTTCTGTGGAAACCACAATTGACTCAGAAAGGGTTACTTTTTGCCACTACCTAAGTTCAATCGACTTTGTTATCTGAGTTACGAGAGGCTCAACAGAAGGACCAATAGTTTCAGAAGATTAAGGAAAGTAATGCAGATTTTAAGTTTCATGATGATGGTATTTGGAGATTTAGGAACCGGGTTTGTGTTCCTAATGAGCCAGAGCCGAAAAAGAAGATTCTTGAGGAAACACATAATTCAAGATATACTATTCACCCCGGCAGAACAAAGATGTATCGAGATTTGAAGCAACACTACTGGTGGAATAACATGAAAAGAGAAATTGCGGAGTTTGTAGCACGGTGTTTGACTTGCCAGAGAGTCAAAGCAGAACATCAACGACCCGCAGGTTTACTTCAACCATTAAAGATTCCTCAATGGAAATAGGAACATATAACTATGGATTTTGTTATGGACCTGCCTAGATAACGAAAGGGTCGTGACGCCGTTTGGGTTATAGTGGATAGATTGACTAAGTCAGCGCACTTTTTACCAATGAACAAGGATGATAGTCCTGAGGATTTGGGAGATATGTATGTGGCGGAGATTGTAAGATTGCACGGGATTCCTGTGAGTATTGTATCGGATAGGGTCCACGTTTTACTTCCCGATTTTGGAAGAGATTGCAGGAAGCTTTGGGGACAAAATTGAGTTTTAGCACGGCTTATCACCCTCAGACGGATGGTCAATCGAAGAGAACTATTCAGATTTTGGAGGATATGCTGAGGGCATGTGTGTTGGACTTCGAGAAAGGTTGGGAGAAATATCTATCTCTAGCAGAGTTCGCCTACAACAATAGTTATCAGGCCACAATCGGGATGGCCCCTTTGAGGCGCTGTATGGACGTAAGTGTCGATCCCCAATCTACTGGGATGAAGTAGGTGAGACGAAGACTTTTGACCCGACCCTTTTACCTGAACTGATGAAGACTGTTGATAACATCCACCTCATTCAGAAACGGATGCTTACCGCCCAGAGCAGGCAGAAGAGTTATGCAGACCGACGGAGACGGAGTCTCGAGTTTGAGGTTGGCGACAATGTGTTCTTGAAGATATCACCCCGGAGGGGACTGATTAAACATGGCAAGGGTGGAAAGCTGAGCCCGAGATTTGTAGGACCATTTGAGATAGTTGAGAAGGTTGGTAAGTTGGCGTATCACCTAGCACTACCCCAGAACCTCTCCAACATTCACGACATCTTTCATGTTTCGATGCTGCGGAAGTACCATCCTGACCCGTCGCATATCTTGGAGCCAGAGCCGTTGCAGCTTCGGGAAAACTTGTCTTACGAGGAGAAGCCCATTCGGATCCTAGACCAATAGGATCGGGAGTTGCGCAACAGAACTATACCTATGGTGAAGGTGCTGTGGGATCATCATGGAGTCGAAGAAGCAACGTGGGAAAGGCGAGACCAGATGGAGCAACAGTATCCAGCTTTATTTCAAGGTAATATTGAATTTCGAGTCGAAGAAGCAACGTGGGAAAGGCGAGACCAGATGGAGCAACAGTATCCAGCTTTATTTCAAGGTAATATTGAATTTCGGGACGAAATTCTTTTAAGGAGGGGAGGATGTAAGGCTCGACCCCGATTTGCGTGCGAAACCTAGCTTCGTGTGCCCTAACCTAGATTTGCATACCGTGACCTAGGTTTAAGAAACGAGCTCATTTTATGTGCCATGCATTGAATTACGTGCATTAGTTTGGGATTGCGTGCATTTACTTGAAAAACGTGCGTTCGTCTAGTAGTTCGTGTCCTAGCTCGTAGTGTGTGCCTAGACCTAGGAAAGCGTGCCTTCACGCTAATCAAGAAAGTATCTTTCACGAAGCACTAGACTATTAAACAATCCTACAAAGTCCACTATCAATATTATAATCCTAATTCAATTCACTAGAAGACAAAAAGTCACCAAAAACAAAACATTCCTTATTCTTTATCCATTATTCTTTTTGCACCTTCAAGATACAATTAAAATAATGCTTAAGATGACACAAATTCAGCCAATTCAATAGCTTTGGCCGACCACTAAGAGCATTGTTTTAGCAATTGCATATTTTATTCATAATCTTAGTCAAACACTTAGCATAAGGCATTAAAAAATTGCTCAATTCCCCTCAATTCCTCACCATACCCGACCAGCCCTTGCATGCCCATGCTAGCATTCAAAAAATAACATTTTGAAGACACAAAAATCAGATTTTGGCTACCCAAGGCCGAGCATGCTTCAACAAGTTGTAAGGCTTTGTCTTTTTTTCATTTTTCACTCATTTTCCTCTCAACATCTCTCTCTCACTCTCATTTCTCTCTCCATTTCGGTCCTTGGCTGAGCTCTCACCATCTTTGCTCCTCTTCATCATACCTTAGTCGAACAAGGCAAGCAAATCATCCAAGCAACTCAAGCAAACAAGCTAGAGTTCGAAAATCACTCATGCATGTGCATTGAAGCTTCATAATCGGCCTAGGTGAGCTTCTCAACATCCATTTGTTTTCTTCATGTTTTGACCTCATGCATGTGCTAAGAGTTTGATCACTAAGCTAGGAAAAATAGAGAAAAGCTAGTTGGGTTGTCGCCTAAGCAAGGAGAAGGAGAAAGTTGTGCTTCAACAAAGGTTTTGAGCATTTTTGTGGTTGATTGCTAAGGTGAGGGTTAAAACCTTTTGAAAACTCTTCAAATTTCTCATGCATGCTCATGAATGTGTGTATTTGCTTCTGTACTTGAGATATATGGTCATTCATAAGCTTAAACAACCATGCATGGCAAGATCTTGGCTTGAAAATGATGCAAGGTGAAGTCGAAATGGATGACAGCTCTCTGACCAGTCTGTTCGAGGTAAGTTTAGCTAAGCAAATGCTGTTGAAAATGCTTGAAAATTGGTGGGGGACTAGTTTGGACAGTGTTGAACATTTTTCCCAGAAATAGGTCGAAACTAATTTTAAATCTAAGGTCCTCAAAATGGCAAATCTTGAAAATGTGACCAAATCTGGAAATCTGGAAAAATGAAGCAGGTTTTGGCAGATGCACTGACCTTGTGGAACGAACCATATTTGACTTAGTAAATGTTGTCCAAAATACATGAAATTTGGTTTACTGCTAGATTGTTCATTTCTGGACAATTTTGTCAGAAATGGACCAAAGCTAAAACTGACCCTAAGGACCTCAAAAACGTCAAGTTCTGAAAAGTGTGCAAATCTGGACAGTTTTGTGTTACCTCACTGTTTCGGCTATAACTAATGATTCTGAACTCCAATTGATGCAAGGCTTGTTTCTGATTTTATTTAACTTCTTAAGCTTAATTTGACATCTTATTCACTGAATTTGGAGATTGTTTGATTATCCTATTGATTGTGAGAAAACAGACTATTGCAGTAAAGGTTTCATTTAGTTACATGCATGGGAAAATTGTTGTAACCTGTCTTGTGGTACTAATTGTGTGGAAATGTGGTGTTGGGATGTTGTGTGGACTGTTTTGAATGTTTGAGGATGTTGAATTAAATGATGTGTGGTTTGAGATTGACATTGAGTTGGGTTGAGGCTCAAATTGCACGAATATACATGAAATGGAAGCCCTAATAACTAGGTAGTTTTGCTAAGTGTTGATCATTTGGATATTGTGTGGTAATTATACACTTAGTGGGCTGCCCGTGATTGTTTTATAACTTCAAAAGTGATCTTGACCATTGCATGTTGTCAAATAAGCTTTTCTTGCTACCGAACCCATGTTAATTTCACTGCATGTTGAATAATCTTATCACTTGATTACGTCGGCTTCTTAATGAGTTATATGTCCTGTTTTACATGTGTTACATGGCTGCCCGTTTAATTTTCATATAACTCTATATGCCTTTCAAGTGAAATTTCCTGTCTTATCGTGTCCTGCTTGTTTGCCTGTCAATGTGCAATCTTATGACTGTCCGGAGGCAAACTACTTTGTTGTCCTCCTACTGTGATATATTACCTGTCATGAATGTGCATTGCATACAAGGTTGCAACCTTTCTTGTTGGCATGGTAGCGATCACGCACACCGGGCGGCATCGGGCTTGCCGGTGCACCCGTGACTACCATGGTCCCATTCCCTCTCTCGCTTGGGGGCTAGACTTCCTTGGAGAGTTGGGTCGTAGGATTTTGGGGTACATCCGGCGTACACCCACCTGGCGTGTTTGGGGGATGATTTGAAGTCAGCCGCAACAACTGATCCTGGAACTGTTCTGAGAGCAAAAGCTCACTGTATCCTTTTTACTATGTGTATAAGTACTCTCGCTTGGTTCCTAGAGAACCTCGGGGAAGAAAGACTGGTATTCCTGTTCTGTACTTCTATTTCTGTTGTACTCATGTTTGAGAAAGGGATTTTCATAAGTTTAACCAGAAAATGAGTTTCAAAACTTATTTCTCGTTCCCCCTCACTGAGTTCATAAGGACTCACCCTCTTTTATCATCTCAGGTGAAGAAGAACAGGTGCAGGAACCCGAGGACAATGTACCTAATGATGAACCCCTGGAGTGATTTCCTGTCATTGTTGTTTTTCTTGAACGTGACTACTTGTGTACTTTGTGCTTCTTGAAGACCATTTATCTTATGTTGCTTGTTGTTGCTAATGTAAAAGACCCCCGTTGTAATTTGGGGTCTAATTTTGGTTTGTACTGATATTAAGTAGACTGATGCTAAACGTGACACTACTGTGATCGTTTTGCTTTTATCACCGATAGTATCTATCTTAGGTTATGACGCTTAGTTAAGATCTAAGTAAATGAACTTGTCCAATCTTAACAGGTACTTGCTATTGAGCTAAGATCAACAGGTATAATTGTAACGAGGACAAACAAACAAACGAGACATAGTATCATGCTAGGCTATAAATCAAACAGGACGTCGCATAACCAATAGACAATTCATTTGATGGTAAACTAGTAACCTTAGTTGGAAATGAGTTTGAGATGGTAAATTTTGAGGCATTTAGAGAATTAGGTCAAACCAAAGGGCCAATTACAGCCGTTATGCTGCCGATTTTCTGGGAAAACTTTGGAGTTTAGACTAAAATCACTAGGTGTTAATCTTCATAAACAGCTAAGTGCATGATATTACTTGAATGTTAGTTCACACCCTAGTCTAACCTTATAGGCCGGGTTGGGGCGTGATAGGGACCCCATACCGTCATAGTGTGCCGCATTCGAGAGATCGAGCGACGCCCCATGTCATCCACGGAGGCAGACACAAGGCAAAAGATGGATGATATGACTTTAGACTGCCTTCTTTGTAGGTAAGCAACATAGGAAACTGATCTACCGACCGAGGCAACGTAAGCACTCGGCCCACGAATGAAGAGGCAAGCAGGGGCAGACGTCGCTACTCAAGCAGGGATCCAACTGATCCACACATGCCGACCACCACTCACCCGCTATCACATTCGCTATGCCCAAACCACCAAGTCGGTAACCGCCCTACCGTCTAGGCAAATGAAGCCCTTCAGGCAAACGGAACCGGCGAGATGGCCCGAGCATTCACCACTAGGCACGAAGAATTTATGAGGGACACGGGATGGGAACAGCACGAGGTGCATGACCAGGCTGCATGTCGCAAGCTTAAGGGCCTACTTCGTGGTGCTTGACCATGCACCAATTGCACGCAACTGAGGTACCAACCAAAAGCGGACTTCCTGCCCACGCGGTGCTTGGATCGCCATGATACTAGACCACATCCGTCGTATTTTGACTCAGCGAGGACCATGGCGTCGTGTGCTAGGCAATTCGTACATCGCGTAGGCTAGTGGGAATACAACGGGGGATTGCTTCGAGGCAGCACGGTGCTTGGATCGCCACGACATTGAAGCATCAGCAATCGTCTCATCCCAACGCTCGCGTCGTTGCTTAACGAAAGCCAATGCCACATGTGCTAGGCGATTGCGCATCACGCATGCCCCCCCACCGTCCCTCTGTATGCACCCGTATGCACAGAATGGGACAAGCATACTATGATACCCCGAACCTGGCATGTATTCAATAACATTTAAAGTTCATTTAAATTGCATTTTATTGACCTTTCACCTTCTTTGACCAAACTAGTTGACTTTTCATCTACATTGACCAACTAGGACAAGGTGGAAATTTTTGAAATGTTTAATAAAAGGCAAACTTGGGATTAGAAATAAAAAAAATGCAATGTTAAGTTAGTCAAATTTTGGGTCAGCTTTGGAGTTAAATCTGAACCAATTGGGGAAGATTTAGGTAGCAAATTATATATGGTTGGAAATCTCTATGAGTCTAGTTTCTGAGGCTTCAAACCGTTTGTGAATTGGAGTTTTCTAGAAGACGTTATGGCCATTTTCGTAAGGTCGCGCATAGCTGTTTTGGTTTAGCGGGTTGACCAAATCTTTGACCTTTGACTTGTCATTTTTTTTCCTAAATAAGCAGAATTGCACACGAAAAAAACAGAGAAAAAAAGGCTTGAAACCACGAGGAAAAGAAGGAGAAAAAAAAAAAAGAAAATCTCAACTTCAAATCTTCGATTCTTCCCGTGGGCTTGTGCGTGGTGGTTTCCGAGGCCCTTTACTTGCTTTTCCTAGCGTCTAGGAGCGTCTAAGGTGAGGGTTTCAACGTTATTTGCGCATTTGAAATATTTGTATCTAAACTTTGATTTTTGGATTTTATGCGTAGATTGTTGTTTTAATCGTTTTGTTGCTTAAAGAATGTTCCTTGTTGATTGTAGAACATGTATTTATAGCTTTTTAACATTTTATGTGGTTAAATATTGGAATTGAAATATAAATTGTGTGATGAATAGTAAATTATGAATAGTAAACTCCCGTTTCGATGAAGGTGCTCCGTTACACGTTATGTTGATTTAGGAAGATGCTAGATATGCTAGAATGCCTAAATGTGTGGTTTAATTGGAATGTATAATGGAAAAACGGAGAAAAACGGCTTAGTGAAAGTCGGGGTCGTTTAGGTCGAGTTTGGCATTTTCTCGTTTTGTGTGTTGGCATTGTTTCAGGAGGCCATGGAAGCACTTTTGGTGCGATTATGGCATTGGTTGGGTGTTTGGGTAGTATAGTTGTAGCTCAAACGAGCAAAGGGAAAAATCGGGGCTTTGCGCGAATTCTAGGGTAAAGTAGGGTTTCGGGGTCCTTAGACGTGCCTTATGGTGACCTAGGAGGATTGGCGAAGTCGGTTTCCAGAACTCGTAGCTCGTTTGGAAATGGTAGTGTTTTGATAGTTGGGGCCGATTTGTGATTTTGCTTGTTATCTTGATATTATGCCTATATAATGGTTAGGGTTGCTTGATATACTTGTTTAATTGGTGTTATTGTTGCTTATTATTGCTTGTTATGCTTGAAAAGTTAGTTGAATGCTAGTATTGATTGTGATTGCTTGTTAACTCGTTTGTTGTCACTAGTTTGTATTGTTGTGCTATCGCTCGTTTATTGCCTTGTATCGAGTCTTGCATTGCATAGTGTCAGCACGTGAGTGATGGGCCTCTCTGGGTAGCCTCGGGTTGTCAGTGTTGGTTGCTCTAGCTCCGTAGCTATTCCCTCTTCTCACTTGGGCTGCCTCCTAGGGAGATTTGGGTCGTAGATTGATGGATACTTCCGGGGTATTCCAAACTGGTGTTATAAGGTGGATGCGCGCTTATTGTCATCGTTGTCAACATCAAGCTCGAGATTGATGTATCGCTCGTGAAATGGTACATTGCTCATATGAGTGAACCATAGCCTTCAGAGTGTGGTATAGCTTTGAATGGTTGTGTTAATGCTTTCAGTAATTGCTTATTGTATTGATTGTTTGTCTTGATTGCTTATTTATCAGTTATATTGCTTAACTGTCTTATTTGCATTGCACGACTTTCTTTCTCTCCAACTCGATATATGTCTCGCCCTCACTGAGTATACGTGTTGTGTATACTCACTCCTCACCACCACATTTCAGGAAATGCCATGTTAGCTGGAAAGTTCGTGATTTCGTGAAAGTCCGTGCTTGAAGAGTTGTCCTGCGTGCCTATGTGACTTGAGTTGTCAAAGTTGTAAAGTTGTATGCTTTTATGTATTATATGTATTTAATATTAAAGGGGATGTAATTTAAGTTTCACTAGATTATGTATTTAGTTAATGTAGCTTAACTTCAATGTATATTTGTAATGACAAAGGAAAAGAGATAGAAAGGTATGATAGTCTAGCTTATGATATAGGTTGGTGTAGTTTAATTGCTAAGCTTGAATGTATATTTACTTGTATTTTGCTTGTTGTGAACCAAGGCTCGGATGGCCTTGAGGTGCTTGAATGTTTGGACATGGTATTGGTCCACTTATATGCTGTCGCAGGTTTTATATTTTGCCTAGAAACAGGGGAGACTCCGTCCGTTTTCCCTGAAAATTATGCCCGGGTTTGGATTTGGGTTGTGATTAGATTGATTGATAGAACTCCCGATTTCGAGAGAGATCGGGGTGTTACAGGTAGTATCAGAGCTTGTTTAGCTCATAAGCCGGGACAGGGTCCTCGGTCTGGTGGGTAGTGGTCCTTGAATGTGTGCTTGTTAAGTGTGTCTTGAAAGTGTATGCTTGTATGTGAGATTATGTGTCTTGACATGAATGTGTGCTCCTATGTGATATAGTTATGTGTTATGTGTTAATTGTGTGCTAAGTGAAGTAAAGTGTCTAGTTGTGCATTGAATTGACCTATCGAATCGACCTCGTGGATTGTTATTTGCTTGAAGTATTGCTTTTAATGTGTGTACTAAAATGTCTTGAATTAGCTATGCCGTGATTTGAATTGATTATGCTATGCTTGACTTGATTGTTATGCTTGAGTGACCTTGTTGAATAAACTATTGTGTAAACTTGTTGGCATAATAGCTTAAGGCATATGTATAACTGTGATATATTGGCATTCATACATGTCCTATTGAAATGGTAAGTAAGTCCTCTTCCTCCCCTTAAGAAAGTGGTTCACCGCTGGCTTTTCAAGGTGTATGGATTGGCAGGAAATGAATGGCATTTGACTAGCCTTTATTTAGGAATTGGTGTTTGCTTTTGGAGCTCGGTTATTGGTGAATCTCTATGGTCTTCCTCTGTGCTTAATGGTTGTGAAAGAATAGCTTTCTCTTGGGGTTTATTTGGTTGTTCTTTGGAGCATTCTTTGGTTTTCTTAATGGGTATTATTTGGAGACTTCTATTGGCATTTCTCGGTCGATTTGGCTATTGGGATTTCAATCGGCCTTACTGCACAGTATTATCTAGGGTATATGTGTCTCTGTCTTTATTGGTATGATATTGGCATCCCCGACTGGAAATTCTTCAATGGTAATTTCTGGAATTCTCAGTGGCCAATTATTTAGTATTTATTTATTAGGCAAACTTGGCTACTTTCTTATGTCTCGGATATCTTCTTCAGTGTTCCTCAGTAGGTTTAGTATTTGGAGTTCCTATCAGACTTATTGAATAATACTACTTATGGTATTCTTTGAAATTCTTATTAGGCGTTCTCTTGGTATTTTCTATGTTGGCAAAGTTGTATGAAGTTCTCACTTGGCAAACAGTGAAGAGGCCTCAGAGTTTGGTCTCGGTATATTGTTCATCAGTTCGGTGTTTATCCTTGGAGTTTTCGTCCATCTGGGAAACTATGTTTGTTATTCAACTTGGTTGTCTTATTGGGCACATTATATTTTCTCTGTTATTTCCTTTGACATTCCTCTCAGCATTTGATAGCAAAACTCGGAATCTAAATGGTTGTTCCATGGGGTTATTATTTGGAAGGCTTCTTTGGAACTTTGGAAATATATTTGATTGGGTTCTTGGTATTTTCTTCAGCACTCTTAACAGGGAATTCTTCTATGAAATCCATGACCAGCGGGGTACTTCTTTGGACGTCTAGATAGAATCTTTGTTGGAGCTTTTATTTGGCTTCTTGCTTGGGAATTCTCGGGCAGTAACAGTTAGACTTCTATTGGAGATTCGTGCGTGAGGTATTCTTCTTGTCGTTATTGTGTGGTATTAATGACATCTACAGTATCTTTGCTTTAGTCTTTATTGGTATTATCTCGGCGTTTCTGGTTGGAATTTATTCTTCTTCGGTATTCGTGTCAACGGGATTCTTGTACGGTATCTGCATTTGAGCTTCTATTTGGCGTTACTACTTGGCATTTCTACTTGAACTTTCCTATTGGTCATCTTGATTAAATACTTTTTCAGTAGCTAATGAAGACTAGTCAGAGTTGGATTGTAGATGATGCAGAGTCCTATTGGAGGAAGAATTGCGAGGACGCAATTGTTTTAAGGGGGGAAGGATGTGATACCCCGAACATGGCATGTATTCAATAGCATTTAAAGTTAATTTAAATTGCATTTTATTGACCTTTCACCTTCTTTGACCAAACTAGTTGACTTTTCATCTACATTGACCAACTAGGACAAGGTGGGAATTTTTGAAATGTTTAATAAAAGGCAAACTTGGGATTAGAAATAAAAAAATGCAATGTTAAGTTAGTCAAATTTTGGGTCAACTTTGGAGTTAAATCTGAACCAATTGGGGAAGATTTAGGTAGCAAATTATATATGGTTGGAAAGCTCTATGAGTCTAGTTTCCGAGGCTTCAAACCGTTCGTGAATTGGAGTTTTCTAGAAGAAGTTATGGCTGTTTTCGTAAGGTCGCCCATAGCTGTTTCGGTTTAGCGGGTTGACCAAATCTTTGACCTTTGACTTGTCATTTTTTTTCCTAAATAAGCAGAATTGCACACGAAAAAAACAGAGAAAAAAAGGCTTGAAACCATGAGGAAAAGAAGGAGAAAAAAAAAAAAAAATAACAACTTCAAATCTTCGATTCTTCGCGTGGGCTTGTGGGGGGTGGTTTCCGAGGCACTCTACGAGGTTTTCCTAGCGTCTAGGAGTGTCTAAGGTGAGGGTTTCAACGTTATTTGCGCATTTGAAATATTTGTATCTAAACTTTGATTTATGGATTTTATGCGTAGATTGTTGTTTTAATCGTTTTGTTGCTTAAAGAATGTTCCTTGTTGATTGTAGAACATGTATTTATAGCTTTTTAATATTTTCTGTGGTTAAATATTGGAATTGAAATATAAATTGTGTGATAAATAGTAAATTGTGAATAGTAAATCCCCGTTTCGATGAAGTTGCTCTGTTACGCGTTATGTTGATGTAGGAAGATGCTAGATATGCTAGAATGCCTAAATGTGTGGTTTAATTAGAATGTATAATGGAAAAACGGAGAAAAACGGCTTAGTGAAAGTCGGGGTCGTTTAGGTCGAGTTTGGCGTTTTCTCGTTTTGCGTGTTGGCATTGTTTCGGGAGGCCATGGAAGCACTTTTGGTGCGATTATGGCATTGGTTGGGTGTTTGGTTAGTATAGTTGTAGTTCAAACGAGCAAAGGGGAAAATCGGGGCTTTGCGCGAATTCTAGGATAAAGTAGGGTTTCGGGGTCCTTAGACGTGCCTTATGGTGACCTAGGAGGTTTGGCGAAGTCGGTTTCCAGAACTCGTGGCTCGTTTGGAAATGGTAGTGTTTTGATAGTTGGGGCCGATTTGTGATTTTGCTTGTTATCTTGATATTATGCCTATATAATGCTTAGGGTTGCTTGATATACTTGTTTAATTGGTGTTATTGTTGCTTATTATTGCTTGTTATGCTTGAAAAGTTAGTTGAATGCTAGTATTGATTGTGATTGCTTGTTATCTCGTTTATTGTCACTAGTTTGTATTGTTGTGCTATCGCTCGTTTATTGCCTTGTATCGAGTCTTACATTGCATAGTGTCTAGCACGTGCGTGCTGGGCCTCTCTAGGTGGCCTCGGGTTCCCAGTGTTGGTTGCTCTAGCTCCGTAGCTATTCCCTCTTCTCGCTTGGGCTGCCTCCCAGGGAGATTTGGGTCGTAGATTGATGGATACTTCCGGGGTATTCCAAACTGGTGTTATAAGGTGGATGCGCGCTTATTGTCATCGTTGTCAACATCAAGCTCGAGATTGATGTATCGCTCGTGAAATGGTACATTGCTCATATGAGTGAACCATAGCCTTCAGAGTGTGGTATAGCTTTGAATGGTTGTGTTAATGCTTTCAGTAATTGCTTATTGTATTGATTGTTTGTCTTGATTGCTTATTTATCAATTATATTGCTTAACTGTCTTATTTGCATTGCACGACTTTCTTTCTCTCCAACTCGATATATGTCTCGCCCTCACTGAGTATACGTGTTGTGTATACTCACTCCTCACCACCACATTTCAGGAAATGCCATGTTAGCTGGAAAGTTCGTGATTTCGTGAAAGTCCGTGCTTGAAGAGTTGTCCTGCGTGCCTATGTGACTTGAGTTGTCAAAGTTGTAAAGTTGTATGCTTTTATGTATTATATGTATTTAATATTAAAGGGGATGTAATTTAAGTTTCACTAGATTATGTATTTAGTTAATGTAGCTTAACTTCAATGTATATTTGTAATGACAAAGGAAAAGAGATAGAAAGGTATGATAGTCTAGCTTATGATATAGGTTGGTGTAGTTTAATTGCTAAGCTTGAATGTATATTTACTTGTATTTTGCTTGTTGTGAACCAAGGCTCGGATGGCCTTGAGGTGCTTGAATGTTTGGACATTATATTGGTCCACTTATATGCTGTCGCAGGTTTTATATTTTGCTTAGAAACAGGGGAGACTCCGTCTGTTTTCCCTGAAAATTATGCCCGGGTTTGGATTTGGGTTGTGATTAGATTGATTGATAGCACTCCCGATCTCGAGAGGGATCGGGGTGTTACACATACTACCTTCTTGCCCATGCGGTGCTTGGATCGCCACGACACTAGACCACGTCCGTCGCATTACGACTCAGTGAGGACCATGGAGTCGTGTGCTAGGCGATTCACGCATCGCGTAGGCTAGTGGGAACACACAGGGGGACGGCTTCGAGGCCGCACAATGCTTGGATCGCCACGACATTGAAGCATTAGCAATCGTCTCATCGCAATGCTCGCATCGTTGCTTAACGAAAGCCAATGCCACATGTGCTACGCGATTCGCGCATCATACATGCCCCCTACCGTCCCCCTGTATGCACCCATATGCACAGAAAGGGACAAGCAAACTACCTTTCTACCCACGCGGTGTTTGGATCGCCACGACATTAGACCACGCCCATCGCATTACGACTCAACGAGGACCATAGCGTTGTGTGCTAGGCGATTCGCGTATTGCACGGGCCCGTCGAAAACAAACGGGGGACAGCTTCAAGGCCGGATGGTGTTTGGATCGCCGCGACATTGAAGCATCAGCAATCGTCTCATCACAATGCTCGCGTTGTTGCTTAACGAAAGCCAACGCCACATGTGCTAAGCGATTCACGCATCACGCATGCCTCCCACTATCCCCCTGTATGCACCCGTATACACGGAACAGGACAAACAAACTACCTTCCTGCCCATGCGGTGCTTGGATCTCCACGACACTAGATCACGTCCGTCGCATTACGACTCAGTGAGGACCATGGCGTCGTGTGCTAGGCGATTCGCGTATCGCACAGGCCAGTCGAAACCAACTGGGGGACGGCTTCAAGGCCGCATGGTGCTTGGATCGCCACAACATTGAAGCATCAGCAATCGTCTCATCGCAATGCTCGTGTCGTTGCTTAAAAAAAGCCAATGCCACATGTGCTAGGCGATTCACCCATCATGCATGCCTCCCACCGTCCCCCTATATGCACGGAACGGGACAAGCAAACTACCTTCCTGCCCATACGGTGCTTGGATCGCCACGACACTAGACCATATCGGTCGCATTACGACTCAGCGAGGACCATGGCGTCGTGTGCTAGGCTATTCGCGCATCGTACAGGCCTGTCAGAACCAACTGGGGGACGACTTCAAGGCCGCATAGTGCTTGTATCGCCACGACATTGAAGCATCAGCAATCATCTCATCCCAAAGCACGCATCGTTGCTTAACGAAAGCCAATGCCACATGTGCTAGGCGATTCACGCATCACGCATGCCCCCTCCCGTCCCCTCATATGCACGGAACGTGACAAGCAAACTACCTTCCTGCCTGCACAGTGCTTGGATCGCCACGACACTAGACCACGTCCGTCGCATTACGACTCAGCGACGACCATGGCGTCGTGTGCTAGGCGATTCGCGCATCATGCATGCCCCCCACCGTCCCTCTGTATGCACCCATATGCACAGAATGGGACAAGCATACTACCTTCTTGCCCACGCGGTGCTTGGATCGCCACGGCACTAGACCATGTCCGTCGCATTACGACTCAGCGAGGACCATGGAGTCGTGTGCTAGGCGATTCGCGCATCGCGTAGGCTAGTGGGAACACACAGGGGGACAGCTTCGAGGCCGCACAATGCTTGGATCGTCACGACATTGAAGCATTAGCAATCGTCTCATCGCAATGCTAGCTTCGTTGCTTAACGAAAGCCAATGCCACATGTGCTACGCGATTCGCGCATCACACATGCCCCCTACCGTCCCCCTGTATGTACCCATATGCACAGAAAGGGACAAGCAAACTACCTTTCTACCCACGCGGTGTTTGGATCGCCACGACATTAGACCACGCCCATCGCATTACGACTCAACGAGGACCATAGCGTTGTGTGCTAGGCGATTCGCGCATTGCACGGGCCCGTCGAAAACAAACGGGGGACAGCTTCAAGGCCGGATGGTGTTTGGATCGCCGCGACATTGAAGCATCAGCAATCGTCTCATCACAATGCTCGCGTTGTTGCTTAACGAAAGCCAATGCCACATGTGCTAAGTGATTCACGCATCACGCATGCCTCCCACTATCCCCCTGTATGCACCCGTATACACGGAACGGGACAAGCAAACTACCTTCCTGCCCATGCGGTGCTTGGATCGCCACGACACTAGACCACGTCCGTCGCATTACGACTCAGTGAGGACCATGACGTCGTGTGCTAGGCGATTCGCGTATTGCACAGGCCAGTCGGAACCAACTGGGGGACGGCTTCAAGGCCGCATGGTGCTTGGATCGCCACAACATTGAAGCATCAGCAATCGTCTCATCGCAATGCTCGTGTCATTGCTTAACAAAAGCCAATGCCACATGTGCTAGGCGATTCACCCATCATGCATGCCTCCCACCGTCCCCCTATATGCACGGAACGGGACAAGCAAACTACCTTCCTGCCCATACAGTGCATGGATCGCCATGACACTAGACCACATCGGTCGCATTACGACTCAGTGAGGACCATGGCGTCGTGTGCTAGGCTATTCGCGCATCGTACAGGTCTATCAGAACCAACTGGGGGACGACTTCAAGGCCGCATGGTGCTTGGATCGCCACGACATTGAAGCATCAGCAATCATCTCATCCCAAAGCACGCATCGTTGCTTAACGAAAGCCAATGCCACATGTGCTAGGCGATTCACGCATCACGCATGCCCCCCACCATCCCCTCGTATGCACGGAACGGGACAAGCAAACTACCTTTCTGCCCGTACAGTGCTTGGATCGCCACGACACTAGACCACGTCTGTCGTATTACCACTCAACGAGGACCATGGCGTCGTGTGCTAGGTGATTCGCGCATCGTACAGGCCTGTCAGAACCAACAGGGGGACGACTTCAAGGCCGCATGGTGCTTGGATCGCCACGACATTGAAGCATCAGCAATCATCTCATCATAACGCTCGCGTCGTTGCTTAACGAAAGCCAATGCCACATGTGCTAGGCAATTCACGCATCACGCATGCCCCCCACCGTCCCCTCGTATGCACAGAATGGGACAAGCAAACTACCTTCCTGCCCATGCGGTGCTTGGACCGCCATGACACTAGCCACATCCGTCGCATTACGACTAGGCAAGGACCATGGCGTCGTGTGCTAGGCGATTCGCGCATCGCACAGGCACGTCAGAACCCACCGGGGGATGGCTTCAAGGCCGCATGGTGCTTGGATCGCCATGACATTGAAGCATCAGCAATCGTCTCATCGCAAAGCTCGCGTCGTTGCTTAATGAAAGCCAATGTCACATGTGCTTAGCGATTCGCGCATCACGCATGCCCCCACCGTCCCCCCGTATGCACGGAACAGGACAAGCAAACTACCTTCCTGCCCACGCGGTACTTGGATCGCCACGATACTAGACCACGTCCGTCACATTATTACTCAGCGAGGACTATGGTGTCACGCCCCAACCCGGCCTATAAAGGTTAGACTAGGGTGTGATCTAAACATTCAAGTCACGTCTTGTACTTAACCGTTCATGAAGATTTAACACTTAACGTTTTGGCCTAAACTCCAAAATTTTTCAATAAACCGGCATCATAACGGCTGTAATTGGGCTCTTTGGTTTGACCTAATTCTCTAAACGCCTCAATTATTCCAATCATTAATCCAATTCCATTAAGGACTCCTATTTGTCACCAACCGATTTGCCTACTAGTTTATCTTAAAAGTCTCGTTTGGTTAATAAGCCTAACATGATAACTATGTCCCGTTTATTTGTCAATTTCCTATCATGCAAGTACCTATTATCCTTTAGTTTGCAAATGAGCACCTAAGTGAAATTAGATAGAATTAACTTAGTTGATTGTGCATCTAGTGGTTTGAATGCCTACGATAACTACTAATTAAGAAAACGAAAGCAAACAACCAAATAAAAGTTCATCCGGTTATAGATAGTACAATCCCAGAATTAGACCCAAATTAAAACGGGGTCATTTACATCAATAAAATGAATAGTTTGCAATCAAACACAACATCCATAGAGCAACTACTTTCAGGCAAAGTACAAAAGCACGTAGGGACAGGCAATCACTCCAAGGGATCATCGCTAGGCACATCGTCCTCGGGTACCTGTTCTTGATCTTCTTCACCTGAGATGATAAAAGAGGGTGAGTCCTTATGAACTCAGCGAGGGGGAACGAGAAATAGGTTTTGAAACTCATTTTCCAGTTCAACTTATGAAAACTCATTTTTTTTAAAACATGTCACATATTACAAATAATAAGGTACGCAAATATATGAAACAAATCGTGTAACGAATACAAAGTAAGGGAACATAAATACGAGTCTTTCCTCCCTGAGGTTCTCTAGGAACCAAGCGAGAGTACTTACATATAAGTACAGGAACAAGAATACTAGTCTTTCATCCCCGAGGTTCTCTAGGAACCAAGCGAGAGTACTTATACACATAGTAAAAAGGATACGGTGAGCATTTGCTCTCAATATCAATTTCGATTCATTTGGTGTGGCCGACTTCAATAATCCACTTATCGCTCCCAATTGGGTGTACTCCGGATGTACCCCGAAACCTACGACCCAACTCTCCGAGGGTGGAATGCCAAGCGAGAGAGAGAATTGGACCATGGTAGTCACGGGAGCACCGGGAAGCCCTATGCCGCCCGGCGTTCGTAAAATGCTACCATGCCATAATGAAAGGTTGCAACCTTGTATACAATGCCCATTTATGTCATTTAACATTTCACATTAGGAGGTCAACAAAGTAGGTTGCCTCCGAGCAAGTATATGATCACATTTTGACATATTGGCATATAAGGCATTGTAAGAACATATAATCATTTCATATATCCATTTGAAAGCAATTAAACTTTAACGGGCAGCCAAGTAATCATGTTCAATTAAACCATTGAATATCTTTTAACAATTCACGTTAGGAGGACAACAAAGTAGGTTGCTTCCGAGCAATTTCAAGATCACATGTTATCAAGTAATCAAACGAGGCACGATAAGACAAGTAATTTCACTTGAAAGGCATATAGAGCCGTATGAACATTAAACGGGCAGCCATGTAACACATGCAAGTCAAGCCATATAACTCATTTTGAAGTCCACGTAATCAAGTGATAAGATTATTCAACATGCAATATCATTTACGTGGGTTCGGGTGCAAGAAAAGCTCATTTGTCAACATGCGATGATCAAATTCACATTTGAAGTTATAAGACATTTACGGACAGCCCACTAAGCACATAATTTCCACACAACATCCAAATGATCAACACTTAGCAAAACTACCTACTCATTAGGGTTTCCATTTCGTGTATATTCATGCAATTTGAGCCTCAACCCAATTCAAAGTCAATCTCAAAATCATTCTCAAGTCATACATCATTCAATTCAAACATCCTCAAGTACTCAAAACAGTCCACACAACATCCCAACATCACATTTCCACACAATTAGTACCACCAGAGAGGTTACAACAATTTTCCAAGCATGTAGCTAAGTGAAACCTTTACTGCAATAGGCTGTTTTCTCACAATCAATAGGATAATCAAACAATATCTAAATCCAGTGAATAAGATGTCAAATTAAATATTAAGAAGTTAAATAAAATCAGAAACAAACCTTGCATCAATTGGAGTTCGGGATCATTAGATATAGCCGAAACAGTGGAATAGCACAAAACTGTCCAGATTTGCACACATTTCGATAATTGACGTTTTTGCGGTCCTTAGGGTCAGATTCAGCCTTAGTCCATTTCTGACAAACATGTCCAGAACTGAAAAATATAGCAGCACACCAATTTTCATGCATTTTGGACATCATTAACTAAGTCAAATCTGGTTCGTTCTACAAGGTCAGTGCATCTGCCAAAACCTGCTTCATTTTTCCAGATTTCCAGATTTGGACACATTTTAAAGATTCACCATTTTGTGGAACTTAGAGTCGAAATTAGCTTTGGCCTATTTCTGTGAAAAGTGTTCAAAACTGTCCAAAATAGTGACCTACCAATTTTCAAGTGTTTTCAACATCATTTTCCTAGCTAAACCTACCTCTAAACAGACTGGTCAGAGAGCTGTCAACAATCCGACTTCACCTATCACCACTTTCAAGCCAAGATCTTGCCATGCATGGTTGTTTAAGCTTAAGAACGAACATATAACTCAAGTACAGAAGCAAAGACATACATTTATGAGCATGCATGTGAATTTTTGAAGAGTTTTCAAAAGGTTTTAGCCCTCACCTTAGAAATCAACCAAAAGATGCTCAAAAACCTTGTTGAAGCTCAAATCTTCTCTTTTCCTTTGCCTAGCCGAAATCCCAACTAGCTTTTCTCTATTTTTTCCTAGCTTAGTGATCAATCTCTTAGTACATTCATGAGGTTAGAACAAGAAGAAAAGAAATGGAAGCTTAAAACTCACCTAGGGCCGAAATGAAGGCTTTAAAGGACATGCAAGTGTAGTTTTCGCATCTTAGCTTGTTTGCTTGAGTTTCTTTGATGGTTGCTTGTCTTGTTGCACCATATGATGAAGAAGATGAGCTAGGAGGTGGAGAGAACTCAGCCAAAACCAAAATGGAGAGAGAAGAGTGAGAGGGAGAGAGAGAAAATGTGAGAGGAAAGAAGAAATGACAAAAAAAAGAAAGCCTTTGCATCCTTTAAGCATGTGGTCGGCCTTGGGCCATTAAATTCTGATTTTTGTGTCTTCAATGTGTTATTTTAAAATGTTTAGCATGGGCAAGGGTGGTTTGGTTGAGCAAGGTAGAGGATTTGGGTGGTTTTGAGCATTTTTTTATGCATTGTGCTAAGTGTTTGTTATAGTTTGTCTAGGAATAATTCTTTATGCATTTGTGTCATAGTTTGTCATAGGAATGTTGGGGAATGAGGGAATCTAGGTAGAATAAAATATAAGAATGTTTGTTGATGAGTTGAATTATGAATAGAATAATAGATAGTGGAAAATGTAGGAATAGTTTAGTATTATTTTATGTTAGTGGAGTTTGTAGAGAATTTGAATTAGGAATATAATATTGGTTAGTGGATTGTGTAGGATTATTTTAGTGTCTAGTGCTTTGTGTAGGATTCTTTATTGATTAGCGTGTGGGCACGCTTTCCTAGGTCTAGGGCACGCACTATGAGACATGCACGGAAATCCATACGGGGCATGAATCACGAAGTAGACACGAACTACGAGGTAAGACACGAACTTCAAGACTAATGCACGTAATCCTAGGTGAATGCACATAAACCAATGCAAGGCACGTAATTCAATGCAACGCACGCAAATCAAGGCACGACTCTATATCTAGGTTAAGGTACGCAGTTCAAGGTTAGGGCACACGAAATGAGGTAACGCTCGTACATCGAGGTCAGGGCACGTATATCTAGGTATCGCACGAAAACCAAGACAGGACACGTAATCCAAGGTCGGTCATATAATTAGGGATCTATGGCACGCAAATCGAGGTATGACACGTTATTCGGGGTCGGGCCTCACATCCTCCCCTCCTTAAAAGAATTTTGTCCCGAAATTCATTCCTTCCTATTGAGGTCATTTAGACAGATTTTGACCCTTGTTATTCTTCCTACTCCGGTTCGTCCCGTGTTTGGCTATCTCTTACCACAACCAATTCACTTCCTATGTTTCTCCAATCATTTAATTTGGTGTGAGCCCTATATTTACAGTTCGTTCCTTTGAACAACTCTCTTTTCTCCAATTGATCTTAAGGTCGAGTTTATTAACTAAGGTTAGAGTCTTCAAACATAGTCATCAAAGCTGCATCGGTATTCTAACATAACAATAACTCCCAAAATCATGACTCATGTTGTATCAATCTCGCATTCATACCTCAAAAGGAATATCACAATAATTCCATGATCCTAGGGTGACATACGCTAATTTCAAGGTGTTAGGTCTATATCCGATTTACATATCCTATCTACTAGCTTCAAAATTGTTAACACCTAGGACATTCACATGTTGTGGGTCGTTTCCACAATACGACTCTATTTTCAGGAAGAACTCTCCAACAAACTGATCCATCTCAAATCGTCATCTATCAACAATATCATAATCCTTATCTCGTAGGTACGTTAAATTAACAAATCTTCTAATAACTAGTCTCCCAGTTACAGGCTCCTATTCCCTAACATTCTTTCCCAGTTTTGTTAACCTTTACGTTCGTAATCAAGAAGAAAGGCCGTTGAGATTCGTTAAACTCAAACTCTAAGGTTTATTAGGTACCACCAACAAATTGCCATTGAAATTGCATCGGCAAACCGATCATGTTGCACTAGTTCAACTCTTACAAGTAAACTCATCAACTCATAATCCACAATTTATTTCCTTATTCAAATCTCTATCTTCAAGTCACGAAGCTTCAGAATTTTCTTTTAATCTCATCCAAAACTCCTAAGACGAATAGTTTCAATCTCAATAAATTTCACTCACCTCAACTCAAGGTTACGTCACACTTAAGAAGATAATGGTCCTACTCACTTAACGACCTAGTCATTCCTTCGAACACTTAATGCCTGCCAATATATATTCAACATTAATGTTACTAAGCTAGGGTCATAGCCATGTAAGTGATATCAATGCTCCACTAGGTTATCGGCCAAACAACAACAATCCTAGGACTATAAATGGGTACCAAAATGATCGAGCTCATAAGATACTTACACGAGATAACTTCAAGGTTGTATCAATATAAGAATTATGACCGCGAGGCATCCTTCAACATAACCTAATAGAAATTCAAAGGTAATCAACCACTTATTTAACTATCACTACAAGATTTACCCTCTATTCAACGACCACGATTCGAAGTCTACCAACCGCTAGTTTCTAGAAGTGAAACGGTGCACTTAAATACGGTTGTCTAACAACAGTCTCTTGGGTAATCGTAACTCTAATTCATCTCCATCTTAACTCTACGAAATCTTACTCTTCTCATTTACATGTTCAACTAGCTAAGAGCATCAAGACTCATCGACCTTAGGTCCTAGGGTTCACCATGAATCATCCTGCATACTCACTATTAGCTATTTAGGATTACTATTCACACCCTAACGACTCCACTTTGTAATCGAATGCTTTAATCTCATTTCCATGGTTTATATATTAGGTCCATCGGTAATATTTAGGGACATATGCTTCGTAATATCCTCTAGGGTATCCAAACAACGAGTGCATAGATTGACTTACTTGCATATTTACAGCTAAGTTCGAGGGACACCAAACTAATACCGTGTTTCTTAATATCACAAATATCCAACTTAGGACCTTAGCAACATTAGTCATCTAATGCATAATTCAATACCTTAAACTTCTATTCGACCTAACATTTAGGTATAGTCTTCCAAACACAAGTTCTAGCTACGTGAATTCCTCGATTCCAACATCCCTATATCTTGTTATACTAAAGATTCATCAACCTTGTTAAACTTAGTCTCCAGAGTTGCCTATATGTCTTGAGGTTATCCATTGTTAAGTTACTTAAACACACTATTCATGCCTTAATAATCTAACCCCTATCGTCAATTTTCACGAGTTCATCTCTTAATTTCTAGGTCATAATCTTACCATTGAGTGAACTTGAAACTCATTAATATACACCTTATTAGGTTCAACGATGCTTAATTCCAATCAAGTAAGGATTCAATTATATAAATAGTCTATCATACCATTTCAAGATATAAGAATTTGATTCAAAAGCAACTCTTAAGTCAAACTTCCATTATAAGCATATGAACATATATATACTACTCCACATGTCCAATAGTATATTCTTATATCTAAGGAAAGTTGTATGTCCTTACCATTTATTCTTGAACCACAATTAGAAGAACGGTTTAACAGAATCAAGAACTTTATAGCTATGAAATTGATAACTTAATCACAGGCATGTGTATTCCAAAGATAAGGAGATAATTTTACCTCAACAATTATACCTGTGCTACGCATTTTATATACATACATATCCAATAATACATACGATCCATCGAGTACCTGTGAAGATGCGAGAAATCTCTAACCGAGCCTTTTCGTTCGTCCTGCACAAATTCACTTCCCTGAAAGTCCTAATCCTAACTGTCTATGTGTGTAAACAGTCATTCACGGTAATATAACATGCACATGTATCAAGGAGGGAGTATAAAAGTATGCATGCATTATCGAGGACATGTCGGTGTGCATGATACATAATACATATGGTCCACAAAGGCACATAATACTCAATACTTAAAGCAATTAGAGCACATTAGCACACATTAACACATATAAACAAGACATCATAGTTACCTTAGGGCTTCTACCCATGGTCCGAGAGTTAAACCCGACTAACGCCTAGTTAGTAAACTAAGCTCTGATACCATTCTAATTATAAGGTGTCAAGCCCCAACCCGGCCTATAAAGGTTAGACTAGGGTGTGATCTAAACATTCAAGTCATGTCTCGTACTTAACCGTTCATGAAGATTTAACACTTAACGTTTTGGCCTAAACTCCAAAATTTTTCAATAAACCGGCAGCATAACGGCTGTAATTGGGCTCTTTGGTTTGACCTAATTCTCCAAACGCCTCAATTATTCCAATCATTAATCCAATTCCATTAAGGACTCCTATTTGTCACCAGCCGATTTGCCTACTAGTTTATCTTGAAAGTCTCGTTTGGTTAATAAGCCTAACATGATAACTATGTCCCGTTTATTTGTCAATTTCCTATCATGCAAGTACCTATTATCCTTTAGTTTGCAAATAAGCACCTAAGTGAAATTAGATAGAATTAACTTAGTTGATTGTGCATCTAGTGGTTTGAATGCCTACGATAACTACTAATTAAGAAAATGAAAGCAAACAACCAAATAAAAGTTCATCCGGTTATAGATAGTACAATCCCAGAATTAGACCCAAATTACAACGGGGTCATTTACATCAATAAAATGAATAGTTTGCAATCAAACACAACATCCATCTAGCAACTACTTTCAGGCAAAGCACAAAAGCACGTAGGGACAAGCAATAACTCCAAGGGATCATCGCTAGGCACATCGTCCTTGGGTACCTGTTCTTGATCTTCTTCACCTGAGATGATAAAAAAGGGTGAGTCCTTATGAACTCAGCGAGGGGGAACGAGAAATAGGTTTTGAAACTTATTTTCTAGTTCAACTTATGAAAACTCATTTTTTTTTAAAACATGTCACATATTACAAATAATAAGGTACGCAAATATATGAAACAAATCGTGTAACGAATACAAAGTAAGGGAACAGAAATACCAGTCTTTCCTCCCCGAGGTTCTCTAGGAACCAAGCGAGAGTACTTATACACATAGTAAAAAGGATACGGTGATCATTTGCTCTCAATATCAATTTCGATTCATTTGGTGCAGCCGACTTCAATAATCCACTTATCGCTCCCAATTGGGCGTACTCCGGATGTACCTCGAAACCTACGACCCAACTCTCCGAGGGTGGAATGCCAAGCGAGAGAGGGAATTGGACCATGGTAGTCACGGGAGCACCGGCAAGCCCTATGCCGCCCGGCATTCGTGAAACGCTACCATGCCACAATGAAAGGTTGCAACCTTGTATACAATGCCCATTTATATCATTTAACATTTCACATTAGGAGGTCAACAAAGTAGGTTGCCTCCGAGCAAGTATATGATCACATTTTGACATATTGGCATATAAGGCATTGTAAGAACATATAATCATTTCATATATCCATTTGAAAGAAATTAAACTTTAACGGGCAGCCAAGTAATCATGTTCAATTAAACCATTGAATATCTTTTAACAATTCACGTTAGGAGGACAACAAGATCACATGTTATCAAGTAATCAAACGAGGCACGATAAGACAAGTAATTTCACTTGAAAGGCATATAGAGCCATATGAACATTAAACGGGCAGCCATGTAACACATGCGAGTCAAGCCATATAACTCATTTCTAAGTCCACGTAATCAAGTGATAAAATTATTCAACATGCAATATCATTTACGTGGGTTCGTGTGCGAGAAAAGCTCATTTGTCAACATGCGATGATCAAATTCACATTTGAAGTTATAAGACATTTACGGGCAGCCCACTAAGCATATAATTTCCACACAACATCCAAATGATCAACACTTAGCAAACTACCTAGTCATTAGGGTTTCCATTTCGTGTATATTCATGCAATTTGAGCCTCAACCCAATTCAAAGTGAATCTCAAAATCATTCTCAAGTCATACATCATTCAATTCAAACATCCTCAAGTAGTCAAAACAGTCCACACAACATCCCAACATCACATTTCCACACAATTAGTACCACAAGAGAGGTTACAACAATTTTCCAAGCATGTAGCTAAGTGAAACCTTTACTGCAATAGGCTGTTTTCTCACAATCAATAGGATAACCAAACAATCTCAAAATCCAGTGAATAAGATGTCAAATTAAATCTTAAGAAGTTAACTAAAATCAGAAACAAATCTTGCATCAATTGGAGTTCGGGATCATTAGATATAGCCGAAACAGTGGAATAGCACAAAACTGTCCAGATTTGCACACATTTCGATAATTGACGTTTTTGCGGTCCTTAGGGTCCGATTCAGCCTTAGTCCATTTCTGACAAAAATGTCCGGAACTGAAAAATCTAGCATCACAACAATTTCATGCATTTTGGACATCATTAACTAAGTCAAATCTGGTTTGTTCTACAAGGTCAGTGCATCTGCCAAAACCTGCTTCATTTTTCCAGATTTCCAGATTTGGACACATTTTAAAGATTCACTATTTGGAGGACCTTAGAATCGAAATTAGCTTTGGCCTATTTCTGCGAAAAGTGTTCAAAACTGTCCAAAATAGTGACCTACCAATTTTCAAGTATTTTCAACAAAATTTTCCTAGCTAAACCTACCTCTAAACAGACTGGTCAGAGAGCTGTCAACAATCCGACTTCACCTATCACCACTTTCAAGCCAAGATCTTGCCATGCATGGTTGTTTATGCTTATGAATGAACATATAACTCAAGTACAGAAGCAAATACATACATTTATGAGCATGCATGTGAATTTTTGAAGAGTTTTCAAAAGGTTTTAGCCCTCACCTTAGCAATCAACCAAAAGATGCTCAAAAACCTTGTTGAAGCTCAAATCTTCTCTTTTCCTTTGCCTAGCCGAAATCCCAACTAGCTTTTCTCTATTTTTTCCTAGCTTAGTGATCAATCTCTTAGTACATTCATGAGGTTAGAACAAGAAGAAAATAAATGGAAGCTTAAAACTCACCTAGGGCCGAAATGAAGGCTTCAAAGGACATGCAAGTGTAGTTTTCGCATCTTAGCTTGTTTGCTTGAGTTTCTTTGATGGTTGCTTGTCTTGTTGCACCATATGATGAAGAAGATGAGCTAGGAGGTGGAGAGAACTCAGCCAAAACCGAAATGGAGAGAGAAGAGTGAGAGGGAGAGAGAGAAAATGTGAGAGGAAAGAAGAAATGACAAAAAAAAGAAAGCCTTTGCATCCTTTAAGCATGTGGTCGGCCTTGGGCCATTAAATTCTGATTTTTGTGTCTTCAATGTGTTATTTTAAAATGTTTAGCACGGGCAAGGGTGGTTTGGTTGAGCAAGGTAGAGGATTTAGGTGGTTTTGAGCATTTTTTTATGCATTGTGCTAAGTGTTTGTCATAGTTTGTCTAGGAATGATTCTTTATGCATTTGTGTCATAGTTTGTCATAGGAATGTTGGGGAATGAGGGAATCTAGGTAGAATAAAATATAGGAATGTTTGTTGATGAGTTGAATTATGAATAGAATAATAGATAGTGGAAAATGTAGGAATAATTTAGTATTATTTTATTGTTAGTGGAGTTTGTAGAGAATTTTAATTAGGAATGTAATATTGGTTAGTGGATTGTGTAGGATTATTTTAGTGTCTAGTGCTTTGTGTAGGATTCTTTATTGATTAGCGTGTGGGCACGCTTTCCTAGGTCTAGGGCACGCACTACGAGACATGCACGGAAATCAATACGTGGCACGAATCACGTAGTAGACACGAACTACGAGGTAAGACACAAACTTCAAGACTAATACACGTAATCCTAGGTGAATGCACATAAACCAATGCAAGGCACATAATTCAATGCAACGCACGCAAATCAAGGCACAACTCTATATCTAGATTAAGGTACGCAGTTCAAGGTTAGGGCGCACGAAATGAGGTAACGATCGTACATCGAGGTCAGGGCACGTATATCTAGGTATCGCACAAAAACCAAGACAGGACACGTAATCCAAGGTCGGTCATATAATTAGGGATCTATGGCATGCAAATCGAGGTATGCCACGTTATTCGGGGTCGGGCCTCACAATGGCGTCGTGTGCTAGGCGATTCACGCATCTTACAAGCACGCCAGAACCCACCGGGGGATGGCTTCAAGGTTGCATGGTGCTTGGATCGCCACGACATTGAAGCATTAGTAATCGTCTGATCGTAACGCTCGCGTCGTTGCTTAACGAAAGCCAATGCCACGTGTGCTAGGCTATTCGCGCATCACGCTTGCCCCCACCGTCCCCCAAGAGCCAGCCAAGCCCACGCGGTGCTTGGATCAGCACGACACTAGACAATGGCCACGCGCATCTACTTGGCAACGACCATGGCTTCGTGTGCTAGGCGATTCGCGCATCGCGCAGGCCCAACGACACATCAGGGAACGGGAATATCACCCAACGTGTACCTAACCGGCGACATGGGGTTGGCTAGTTTTGAGCTTGGGCAACCACTCGCCCTCTCATTAGCCATCCCAATGACGTCGACGGTGTTGCGGCACCAAGATGGATAATGAGGGGCTAGGGAAGCCACAACGTTCTTCATTAGCCATCCTGGTGTCGCGCAGAGGGACATGCCAGGGGATGCAGGGCGGGAGTGGCACGGCCCCAACGCACGGGTATGCAATACAATACCTCGTCGTGATTCACTCGGTAAGCATTCCCGCCCACAATATAGCCCACGATATAGCCCACGATATAGCCCACAATGTGCCACGAAGTGCCCACAACGTCCCCCCGCATGGACCTTAACCAGGAGGCATGACACCACATACCCCCTATAGTACATTTAGATGCAAAAACCCAAGTGACAACAGTAGCGTACATTTTTTCAGAGATTCATAATGGGTGTTTTACACTATAAAAGGCCCCATATGGCATGATCTTCGAACCCTACTTGCTCCATATTGATAGCATATGATATCCAAATGCTTCAAAATTATTTTTTTCAAAAAAATATTTTTTAATATTTAATAATTGCGAAAAATAGGAAAAAATCAGAAAAAATTGTAGAAAATTCAGAATAAATTATATTAATTCATACATTAATTTCTTAAATAATATTCAAAAATATTTGTTTCGAAAAAATAATTTTTAATATTTAAAAATTACAAAAAATAGGGAAAAATCAGAAAAAATACTAGAAAATTAAGGAAAATTTATATTAATTCATAAATTAATTTGTTTACAATATATTTGGCGTTAAATTTTTTTTTTGGATGGATTAAGAAATCGATTAATCTATTTCGCCTCACATTGCCCGTCGTGCCCAACGTCCCCTAGTAGTGCCAAAGCCGTCCCCCAACATCCCTCATCGTCCCCCAAGTGTACCCTCATAGTGCCCTAGTCGTGCCCCAACAGTGCCCCAGCCATGCCCCAACAGTGCCTCAATAGCGCCCCTTGAGCGCCCCGCGCGCGCCACTTGCGCGCACCATCGTGCGGCACGGGCGCCCCAAACGCGCACCTTCGTGCGGCATGCAAGCAACATGCGCGCACCATCATACGGCATGTGCGCCCGATGTCCGTACCATCGTGCAAAATGGGCGCCCCATGCGTGCATTATTGTGCGACATGGAGGCTACATGCGCGCACCATCATACGGCATGTGCGCACCATCGTGCGGCATGGGCGCACCATACACGCACCTTCGTGTGGCATGCGCGCACCATCGTGCAGCATGGGCGCTCTATGTGCTGACCATCATGCGGGCCACATGCGCGCACCATCGAGCGACATGAGCGCCCGATGAGCTCACCATCGTGCAGCATGGGCGTCCCATGCGTGCGCCTTAATGCGGCATGCGCGCACCATCGTGCGGTATGCGTGTATCATCATGCGGCATGGGTGTCCCATGCGCACATCTTCGTGCGGCATGTGGGCCGCATGCATGCACCATCATGCCGCATGGCACCTCATTCACGCAACTTCATGCGGCATGCGCGCACCATCGTGCGGCATGGGCGTCCCATGCGCGTACCTTCATGTGGCATGGGTGCCCCTTGCACGCGCCCCACGTCGCCCAACAGGTTGCCCCATCGTTCCCCATGCGCCACCCCATAGCGCAATAACCATGCCCCATGCGCCACCCCACAGTGCAACAACCATACTCCATCGTGCCCCATCCGCGACCCTAGAG
>CM075776.1:46105233-46120233 GCA_037974665.1 Ehretia macrophylla | reverse complement strand
GAGATCTAGAATTTTTCTCTCACCTTTGATGCGAAATAAGCCTAGATATGCGTGCCCAACAAGAGGAATCCAACTCGGCACAAAAATCCACAGACAAAAAACTTGGTTTTTCTATGAAAAATTGCTTTGAAAACTTGAAGAAAAAGCTTTGTTTTTCTCTCTATGGCTCTTGGCCATGTAGGTGAAATTTGAGTGTGTTTTGTGCTTTGTTAGTAGGTGTTGATGATATATTATGCATATAAAGGCTTGGTCAATTAAAATAAAAGAAAGTCAAAGTTAGTTTTTAGTCTTTTAATTTTTTTTTCTAGTCTTTTAATTCATTTTATTGACTATTTCTTGCTCAACTATTAATTTAACACTTAAACTAATTCTAGACAATATATTTTAGGTGACAAAGAGTGTTACATTAAAACAGTTTTACCCGAATCGGCTTAAAACTCATTTTCTTGCAAAAGAAAGTATAAAAATCTTTAAAATTCCAAAACCAGTTCCAAATCCGTTTTAATCAAACACGAGTCTATTAATACCCAAGGACTAGGTTCTAAATGTTTAAAACACCCCTGTAAAAAATTTAGCGGACAAGTGTTCAAAAATACTATTCACCAAGACCGACGATAAAATTTATGATTCCGTTTTTTATGAAAATTTCATGAATGCACACTTAGCATGTACTAGGAGTATTAATCACTTATTTAATACATTCTATGTCATATAGCACATAAATAAGTCAATTCACGCAAAACGAGGTAAAGCACACAAATCGAGATAAAGCAAAATATAGGGTCTCACATTCTTCCCTCCTTAAAGAAATTTCGTCCTCGAAATTCTTACTTGCTGAATGGAAAAGATTTGGGTACTGCTGCTGCATCTGATCTCGCCTCTCCCAAGTAGCTTCCTCTATATAGTGATGCTTCCACAACACCTTGACCATCGGAATCTTCTTCGACCTCAACTCTCATTCCATCTGATCAAGATTACGAATCGGACGCTCGTCATAAGTCAGATTTTCACGAAGTTGTAACGGCTCTGGCTCAAGAATATAAGAAGGATCCATATTATATTTCTGCAAGTTAGACACGTGAAATACATCGTGGCCATTAGAGAAATTCTCTGGTAAAGCCAACCGATATTCCAACTTGCCCACTCTGCCGGTAATCTCAAACGGCCCCACAAACCCCGGACTCAGCTTACGACCTTTACCATAACGAGCAAACCCCTTACGAGAAGACAATCTCAAGAAAACGTGATCCCCAACTACAAACTTCAAATCTCGACAATGCTTATCAGCATAACTCTTGAATCTACTCTGCGCCGTAAGCATTCTCTGCCTAATCAACTGAACATTCTCAATCTTCTCTAGAAGCTCTGGCATAATAGTCGGATCAATAGTCTTCATCTCACCTACTTCATCCCAATACAAAGGTGAACGTCACTTATGACCGTAAAGAGCTGCAAAAGGTGCCATCCCAAAAGTAGCTTGATAACTATTGTTATAGGCAAACTCGGGAAATGGGAGATGTTTCTCCCAGTTCTTCCCGAAGTCTAGAACACAAGCCCTGAGCATATCCTCCAAAATCTGAATAGTCCTCTCAGACTGACCGTCGGTCTGTGGATGATACGCTGTACTGAAATTAAGCTGAGTACCCAAAGTCTCCTAAAGTTTTTCCCACAAACGAGAAGTAAATTGAGGATCTCGATCTGAGACAATACTAGATCGAATCCCGTGAAGTCTAACAATCTGATCCAAATAAAGATCCGTCAACTTTGCAACTTCATCTCCTATTTGCATCGAAATAAAGTGAGCTATCTTCGTCAAACGATCCACGACAACCCAAACTGCATCGTTACCCCTCGAAGTTCTAGGCAACCCAGTGACGAAGTCCATCGTAATATGCTCCCATTTCCACTGTGGTATAGCCAACGGCTGAAGCAAACCTGCAGGTCGTTGATGCTCGACTTTCACTCGCTGACAAGTCAAACATCTAGACACAAACTGAGGAACTTCTCTCTTCATATTATTCCACCAGTAATGTTGCTTCAAGTCCCAATACATCTTGTTTCCACCAGGATGAATGGTGTACTTAGAATTATGAGCCTCCTCTAGAATACCTCGCCTCAAACCCGGTTCATCGGGAACACAAACCTTGTTCCGAAACTGAAGAATACCATCCTCATGTAATTTGAAGTCAGACTGATCATCCGTGATCTGATCCTTGATCTTCTGAAGTTTAACATCAAGTTGATGAGCTTCTCTGATCTGAGACAGCAATAAAGGTTGAATATGGAGATGTGAACACATCACCCCAACCTGAGTCAACTCCGGTCTCCAATAAGTGAATTCCTCAAGAACCTTCCACTTCTTGATAGCCAAACAAGAAACACTCGCCTTATGGCTAAGGGCGTCTGCCACTACATTTGCCTTCCCAGGAAGATAACTGATAGAACAATTATAATCTCCAAGAAGTTCCATCCACCTCCATTGACGCATATTCAACTCCTTATGTGAAAATAAATACTTAAGACTCTTATGATCAGTAAAAATCTCGTACTTACTGCCCCACAGATAATGACGCCACTTTTTTCAGTGAGAAAACAATAGCTGCCAACTCAAGATCATGAGTCGGATAATTCACTTCATAACGCTTCAACTTTCTAGAAGCATAGGCAATAACTCGGCCATTCTGCATAAGTACACATCCCAAGCCCTCCTTGGATGCATCACTGTAAATGACCATATTATCGGTCCCTTCTGGTAGAGCAAGTATTGGACCAGTAGTCAATCTCTTTTTCAACTCCTGAAACCCACTCTCACATTTCTCATCCCAAACAAAGCTAGTCTGTTTCTGAGTTAACTTATAAAGTGTCCCTACAATCTTAGAAAAGTCGTTGACAAACCTACGGTCATAACCTGCCAAGCCAAGAAAGCTACGAACCTCCGAAACATTCTCCGGACGTTTCCAAGACATCACTGATTCAATCTTAGTGGGATCCACAGATATACCGCTCTGTGTGATAACATGACCTAGAAAAGATATGCGTTGCAGCCAAAATTCACATTTGCTGAATTTCGCAAACAACTGATGCTCCTGCAGCTTCTGTAAGACAAGCCGTAGATGTTGCTTGTGCTCCAATTCAGACTTAAAATAAACCAGGATATCATCAATAAAGATCACCACGAATTGGTCCAAGTACGGCTGAAAAACCCGATGCATAAGATCCATAAATGCTGCCGGTGCATTAGTTAATCCAAAGGGCATAACTACAAACTCATAATGCCCGTACCGAGTTCTAAAGGCAGACTTCGGAACATCCTCCGTGCGAATCCGAAGCTTATAATACCCCTGCCTCAAGTCAAACTTACAGTAGACTTTGGCTCCCTAAAGTTGATCAAACAACTCGTCAATCAATGGTCAAGGATACTTGTTCTTGATGGTCACTTGATTCAAACCACGATAATCAATACACAATCTCAAGGTACCATCCTTCTTCTTCACAAATAAAACAAGAGCTCCCCAAGGTGAAGAACTCTGCTGAATGAAACCCTTCTCTATTAACTCCTGCAACTGAGTTTTCAGCTCTTCAACTCAGCTGGTGCCATCCGGTACGCTGAATTAGAAATAGGTTGAGTACCGGGAACAAGATTGATCACAAACTCCACATCTCTCTCTTGCGGTAACCCTGGCAACTCCTCGGGAAATACATTAGGATATTCCTAAATAATAAGAACTTCCTCTAGATGTAGCTTATCAGATGGCTTGCTGATCAAATAAGCTAGATAACCCGAACACCCCTTAGTCACCAACTTAACGGCTTTAGTTGCTGAGATAACAAAACTCGTCTTAGCACCCTGGTTCCCTACTACCTCAACTACTGGCTGATCTGGCAAACGAAAATGTACTACTTTTGTTCTACAGTTTAACTGGGCATCATACTTAGATAGCCAATCCATACCTAAGATAACATCATACCCCCGGATAGGAAATAAGATAAGATCCGAAGGAAAATTATACCCCTTAACATGAATTATAAAATCCTTACATACTAAGCTAGTAATATACTTATCAGTCAAAGAGGTACTAATCTCAACCACATAAGGTAGTTTTTCAGGTTGCACATTAACACGTTGCACATAAGCAGGAGTAATGAAAGAATGTGTAGCACTAGAATCAATCAACACTTTAACAAGTTGATCAAGTATAAGGAAGTTACCTTCCACAACTGCAATCTCCTCAGGCATCTCTTCCAAGTCAACTGCGTAGGCCCGAGCCTGAACCCGCTGCTGCTGAGGTGCACTGCCCGCAGGTCTACCCTGATAACCCTGAGTCGCTGCTCGACCCTCAATCCTCTGATATCTAAGGCAATCCCTCGCCCTATGCTGATTGCTACCGCAACCCAAACAAGCCCCTGACTTCACCCTGCAGTCAGCCTCCACATGGCCCTGGCGCTTGCAGTAAGTACACTGCGGTGATAAAGCACTGATACTGCCCCTGGAAGAACTAGAAGCTGAGAAAGCAGCTTTACCAGGCTGCTGCTGAGGTCTAACAACACTAGGCCTATATTGACCCTGAGACTGGGCCAGTCTAAACTGAGACTGAGCCTGATAAGACCCCTGCTGAAACTACGGCCGATAATAACTCTGTTGACCCTGTGGTCTGTAAGAGCTCTGTTGTGCTGGCGGCCTATACACAACCTGCTGTACTGAAGGCCTATACACCCACTGCTGACCCTGCGGCTGAAATGGCCTCTTGCTAGGCTGGCTAGATACAATCTGTTCCCCCTTTCTCTTCTCCAGTCTAGAAGCTGCATCAAAGGGCTCCGTAAGTATATCATACCGATTCAGGGCCATCGCATCCTGAATCTCGGGCCTCAACCCCAACATGAACCTACGAGTCTTACGTTCCTCGTCAGCCATATACTCTGGTGCATACCGTGACAACCTAGTGAAAATGGCCTCATATTGAGCCACTGAAGCATTTCCCTGTACTAAGGCTAGAAACTCTACCTCTCTCTGCTCCCTCGCAATCCTCGGGACATACTTTGCCTGGAAAGCTAACAGAAAGGTATCCCAAACATATGGAATACCCTGAGTCTCCCAGCTAGTTTTCACCGTGTGCCACCATTCTTCTTCCTCAACATCCAGCAAGTACATGGCAAAAGTAACCTTCCGCTCATCGGTATAATCAAGAGGGTCAAAAATCTTCTCCACCTTACTAATCCACGCCTCAGCTTTCCGATCGTCCGGCTCCCCTGAAACCGCGGTGGATAATACCCTAAAAACTCTTTCAGTGTACCACGACATTGGTACCCTCCTTGTGCGTTCAATAACTAATTCTACAATGCCTGATTTTGGGCAGCCTGCCCTGCCAGTAACTGTGCCTGACCAGCCATGATCTCGTTCATCCTATCAAAAGCTGCACCTATACGATCATCATCCCTAACTTGGCCTGGTGCCACATTTCTCGGAACCTCATCAGTCACCTCAGGCCTACCTCTGGTCCTCGTTCTACCTGTCATTCTACTAATCAAAGAGTTAGCATAGGTTATAGCACGTAAACAGGCTATAGACAATTATTAGCAAATAAGCAACAATTCACATAAACACATAAATCACTTAAGTATCAATCACATAAACAAATTGATCACATAATCACATAAGCACTAAATCACATAATCACTTAATCATTTAATCATAGTAATACATAGTTCACTTTTCTTTCACTTCATACATACTTTCATGCTAAGACCATTACCCATATTCCGAGAATACCCCGGCTAACAGCTAACATGCGCTCTGATACCAGTTAAATGTCATGCCCTAACTCGACCCCACCTACAATCAGTCAGGATGCAACGGAATTTCGGCAGTATAACGACTGTAATTAAGACACCGAAGCTCTAAACCAACCTCTCAAAACATCATACAACTAAACTCCTCAACCAAACAACAATCAATTCCTTAATACCATTAACAACATACAAAATAACCATACTATCCAATAATCATTCTTTGTTATACGCCTCCGTTCCAACATAATACATTAATTGAACATACATTTCAAAATAGATTATAAACCAACTTAGTAATCTAAACATGATCAAAAGAAGACTACTAAACCGATATGCATAAGTCTTTATGCTAAGGTAGGTTTTACAATACATCAAATTATAATAACTATACACAATCTCATGGCAAAGACTCCTGCACATAAGACTTATCCATTTAAGGCACATTTTCCCCTTCTGGAGGCACGTACCCGTAATCTTGTTCAATAACAACTGTATGCATGCAATATTAGAGAGTGTAAAGTTATCTCCTTATCTTTGGAATGCCTATACCTGTGATTAAGTTATCAATTTTATAGCTATGAAGTTCTTGATTCCGTTAAACCGTTCTTCTAATTGTGGTTCAAGTATATAGGTTAAAGATATACAGCTTTCCTTAAGATATAAGAGTATACTATTGGACATGTAGAGTAGTATACATATATTCATATGCTTAAAATGGAAGTTTGACTTAGGAGTTGCTTTTGAATCAAATTCTTATATCTTAAATTAGTGTAATAGACTATTTATATCATCGAATCCTTACTTGATTAGAATTAACCATTGATGATCCTTTAGTATAACAAGATATAGGGATGTTGAAATCGAGGGATTCACGTAGCTAGAACTTGTGTTCTGAAGACTACACCTAAAATGTTAGGTCGAATAGAAGTGTAAGGTATTGAATTTTCCATTAGTTGACTAACGTTGCTAAAGGTCCAAAGTTGGATATTGGTGATATTCAGAATCATGGTATTAATTTGGTGCCCCTCGGACTTAGTTGCGATTATGCAAAGTAAGTCATTCTACACACTCGTTATTTGGATACCCTAAAGGATATTAGGAAGCATATATCCCTAAGTATTACCGATGGACCTAGTATATAAACCATGGAAATGAGATTAAAGCATCTGGTTGCAAGTGGAGTCATTAGGGTATGAATAATAATCCTAAATAGCTAATAGTAAGTATGCATGATGATTCGTGGTAAAGCCTAGGACCTAAGGTCGATGAGTCTTGATGCTTTTAACTAGTTGAACATGTAAATGAGAAGAGTAAGATTTCATATAGTTAAGATAGAGATGAATTAGAGTTGTAATGACCCAAGAGACTATTGTTAGACCACCGTATCTATGTGCACCGTTTCACGTTTAGAAACTAGCGGTTGGTAGACTTCGAATTGTGGTCGTTGAATAGAGGGGTGGATCTTGTAGTGATAGTTAAATGAGTGGTTGATTACTTTTGAAGTTCTATTAGGTTATATTGAAGGATGTCTCGTGGTCATAATTCTTATGTTGACACAACCTAGAAGCTAATTTGTATAACAAGCTATTTGGATTAATATGGTAAATATCTCATGAGCTAGATCATTTCGGTACCCATTTATAGTCCTAAGCCTGTTGTTGTACGGTCGGTAACCTAGTGGAGCATTGATATCACTTACATGGCTATGAACCCAGCTTAGTAACATTGATGTTGAAGATATATTGCAGGCATTGAGTGTTCGAACGAATGACTAGGTCGCTAAGTGAGTAGGACCATAATCTTCCTAATCTGACATTACCTTGGATTGAGGTGAGTGGAATTTATTTGAGGTTGAAACTATTCACCTTAGGAGTCTTGGCTAAGATTAAAAGAAATTCTGAAGCCTCGTGACTTGAAGATATAGATTCGAATAAGAAAATAAATTGTGGATCACAAGCTAATTAATTTTACTTGTAAGAGTTGAACTAGTGTAACATGATTAGTTACCCATGCAATTTCGATGGCAATTTGTTGGTGGTACTTAATAAACCTTAGAATTTGAGTTTATCGAATATCAACTGTCTTTTTTCTTGACTACGAGCATGAAAGTTAACGAAGCTAGGAAGGAATGTTAGTGAGTAGGAGCCTGTAACCGGGAGACTAGTAACTAGAATATTTGCTAATCCAATGTACCTACGAGATAAAAAGGCCTATGATATTATCAATGGATAAAGATTTGAGATGGATTAGTTTGTTTAGTGAGTTCTTCTTGAAGATAGGGTCGTATTGTGGAAATGATCCATAACATGTGCATGTCCTACGTGTTAACAATTTTGAAGCTAGTTGATAGGATATATAAATCGGATATAGACCTATCATCTTGAAATTAGTGTATGTCACCCTAGGATCGAGGTATTATTGTGATATTCCTTTTGAGGTATGAATGCAAGATTGACACGGCATAACTCATGATTTTGGAGTTATAGTTATATTGTTAGAATACCGATACAGCTTTGATGATTATGTTTGGAGATTCTAATCTTAGTTAATGAACTCGACCTTAAGATCAATTGGAGAAAATAGAGTCATTCAAAGGAACGAACTATAAATGTAGAGGTGACACCGAAGTAAATAATTGGAGAAACGTAAGAAGTGAATTGGTTGTGGTAAGAGAGATCACAGAACACGGGACGAGCTGGAGTGGGAAAAATAACAAAGGTCAGAATCCTTCTAAATGACCCCAACAAGTAAGAATGAATTTCGGGACGAAATTCTTTTAAGGAGGGGAGGATGTAAGGCCCGACCCCGAATAACGTGTCTTACCTCGATTTGCATACCTTAGACCCAGAGCTGTATGACCGACCTTGGATTACATGTCCTGTCTTGGTTTTCGTGCATGTCTCGTCATACGTTCCTTGACCTTGAACTGCGTGCCCTAACCTAGGTTTAAGAGTCGTACCTCGATGCATTGTATTGAATTACGTGCCTTGCATTGACTTACGTGCATTTACCTAGGGTTGCATGCATTTGCATTGGAATCTATGCATTTATCTTGAAATGTGTGCCTTACCTCGTAGTTTGTGTCTATCTCGTGATTCGTGCCCCGTATTGATTTTTGTGCATGTCTCGTAGTGCGTGCCCTAGAGCTAGGAAAGCGTGCCTGCACGCTAATCAACAAAGAATCCTACACAAAGCACTAAACACTAAAATAATCCTACACAATCCACTAACTAATATTATATTCCTAATTCAAATTCTCTACAAAATCCACTAACTAATAAAATAATCTATTCTTCCCAACATACTCAACTAACCAATAAACTATTATAAACCTACACTTATTATAATCCAAAATACACTAACTTGAATCTGAAATTTCAGAATTTCCCTTGCATTACACGACCAAGACAAAGCAATTTGATCAACTTTGCACAATTAAATTAAAGCCTAGACATTCTATGACACAAGCACTAAGCACAATGCATAAAAAATTCACCTACACCCTACCCAAGCATCTCATTTTCGACCCTCTCAATGCCATGCTTCATTTCAACTCAAAAAAATGCTAAAGATGACACAAAATTCAGATTTGAAAGGCTCAAGGCCAACACACACACACACAAGCATCATTTCTCTCTCAAACTTTCTCTTTCCTCTCAAACTCTCCCATTCTCTCTCCATTTTCGACCAAGTCAGCCTTTGAGCTCCCAAGACTCCTCACAAGCTCTCAAGGAATCTCTAAGACTCTCCCAAGCTCGGCCATAGCAAGCAAACATGCAAGAAAGTCTCATACAAGCTCATAACTCATCATTTTCGGCCAAGGTAATGTTTTGATGGTTTTCTTCCATTTCTTTTTGTTCTAAACACATGCACACCTTCTACACAAGATAACTAAGCTAGGATTTAAGGGAAATCAAGATATCTCTCGGCCAAGCAAGGAGAAAAGACGTTTTTGTGCATCTTCAAGAGCTTTGTGCATCTTCATCTATTGTCTTGCTAAGGTGAGGGTTAATCCTTTTTAAAAGTTTTCAAAAACCACATGCATGTCTTCATATGCCTATTTTTACCTCTGTACTTGTGGTATGTGTGTGTACATGAGCTTTTGTAACCATGCATGGCAAGATTTTTAGCTAGAACTTGAAGATAGATAAAATCGCAAAAATGGCAGATTTCTGACTTGTTAGGATGAAGTGTATTTGGCCTGGTAAACGTTGTTGAAAATGTTTTAAAATTGGTAGGTGACTACTTTTGCCAGTTCTGAGCATTTTTTGTAGAAATAGGCCAAGGTCAATTTTGACTCTAAGGTCTCGAAAATGGAAAAACATCGAAGGGTGTCTAAATCTGGAAAATCTGGGAAAATGGAGCTGGTTTTTGGCAGTTCACTATCCCTGTAGAAAGAACCAGTTTTGACTTAGTAAATGATATCTAAAATTCATGAAATTTGGGAAATTTAGTTCTGGACATTTTTGTCAGAAATAGACAAAAGCCAATTCTGACCCGAAGACCCTCAAAATTAGAAAACATCATAATGTGTCTAAAACTGGACAGTTTTGCGTAGTTTCACGGTTTTGGCCATAACTCCTACGTCTGAACTCCAAATGTGGTGAGGTCTGTTTCTGGATTTAAATCACTCCTTAAGATTTAATTTGAAATTTTGCTCACTGGAATTGGAGATTGTTTGCTTGTCTAAATGATTGTGGGAAAACAGACCATTGCAGTGAGATTTTTGTTTAGTGATATGCTTTGAAAATTATTGTAACTTCTCTTGTGGTATTGAATGCTTGGGATTGTGGCACTTGGATGTTGTGTGGACTGTTTTGGATGATTGAGGGTGTTTTAATTAATCGATGCATGGCTTGAGTTTAATTACGTGACAAATTGAGGCTTAATCGCACGTGTAAGCATGAATTGAAACCCTATTAACTATGAAATCTCGCTAAGACATGATCATATGATTAATGTGTCTAATTGTGTGATTAGTGGGCTGCCTAAGAAATATTAAGTAGACTTTTCTTGCACCCGGTCTCATGTGGACGTCGTTGCATGCTTGTATAAATTTATTACTTGATTGCGTGAACCCCGAAATGAGTTATATGACTTGATTCACATGAGTTACATGGCTGTCCGTTTAATATTCATATCACTCAATGTGCCTTACAAGTGAAATTACCTGTCATAGCATGTCTTGTGTGTTTACTTGTCAACGTGCGATCTTATAACTGCTCGGAGGCAACCTACTTTGTTGTCCTCCTAATGTGATATGTTAAATGTTACAAATGTGCATTGCATACAAGGTTGCAACCTTTCATTGTGGCATGGTAGCGTTTCACGCACGCCGGGCGGCATCGGGCTTGCTGGTGCTACCGTGACTACCATGGTCCAATTCCCTCTCTCGCTTGGCATTCCACCCTTGGAGAGTTGGGTCGTAGGCTTTCGGGGTACATCCAAAGTACACCCAAATGGGAGCGATAAGTGGATTATTGAAATCGGCCGCAACAATCGTATCGAAATTGATAATGAGAGCAAATGCTCACTGTATCTTTGAAATGATTGGTAATTGTATCTGTTGCTCAATTTGATTCTTATACTTTGCGTACCTTATTGCTTGTAATACGTGACATGTTTTCAAAAAGGGGTTTTTCATAAGTTAACCGGAAAAAGAGTTTCAAAACGTATTTCTCGTTCCCTCTCGCTGAGTTCATAAGGACTCACCCTCTTTTTGTCACAGGTGAAACAGATTTGGAATAGGTACCCGATGGGAATGTGCTAGTTGATGAACCTTTGGAACAACTATGTGCATTGCGTGCTTTTCTTGAACATGGATGCTATTAGGGATGTTGTGTTTATTTGCAGACTCTTCATTTCGTTGATGTAATTGACCCCGTTGTAATTTGGGTCTAATTTTGGATTGTACTATCTATAACTAGACAAACTCTTTATTTGGTTGATTGCTTTCGTTTTCTTAATTAGTAGTTATCGCAGGCATGTAAACCACTAGATGAACAATCAACTAAATTAATTCTATCTAATTTCACTTAGGTGCTCATTTGTAAACTAAAAGATAATAGGTACTTGCATGATAGGAAATTGACAAATAAACGGGACATAGTTATTATGTTGGGCTTATTAACCAAACGAGAATTTTCAAGATAGACTAGTAGGCATATCAGTTGATGACAAAATAGGAGTCCTTAATGGAATTGGATTAATGATTGGAATAATTGAGGCGTTTAGAAATTAGGTCAAACTAAAAGGTCTTAAATACACCCGTTATGCTGTCGGTTTTCCGAAAAACTTTTGGAGTTCTAAATCAATGTTAAGTATTAATCATAAGAGATGACCAAGTCGTACAAATAGCGTAAAAGAATTAGGTCATACCCTAGTCTAGCTTCCTTTGGTCGGGTTAGGGCGTGACACCGTCCTCTTGTATGCACCCGTATTCAAGGAACGGGACAAGCAAAGTACATTCCTGCCCACGCGGTACTTGGATCACCACGACACTAGACCACGTCCGTCGCATTACGACTCAGCGTGGACCATGGCGTCGTGTGCTAGGCGATTGGCGCATCGCACAGGCCTGTAGGAACCAACCGAGGGATGGCTTCAAGGCCGCATGGTGCTTGGATCACCACGACATTGAAGCATCAGCAATCGTCTCATTGCAAAGCTCGTGTCATTGCTTAACGAAAGCCAATGCCACATGTGCTAGGCGATTCGCGCATCACGCTTGCCCCCCACCGTCCCCCCGTATGCACGGAACGGGACAAGCAAACTACCTTCCTATCCACGCGGTGCTTGGATCGCCACGACACTAGACCACGTCCGTCGCATTACGACTCAGCGAGGACCATGGCGTCGTGTACTAGGCGATTCGCGCATCACACAGGCACGTCGGAACCCACCGGGGGACGACTTCAAGGCCGCATGGTGCTTGGATCGCCATGACATTGAAACATTAGCAATCGTCTCATCGCAACGCTCGTGTCGTTGCTTAACGAAAGGCAATGCCATGTGTGCTAGGCGATTCACGCATCACGCTTGCCCCCACCTTCCCCCAAGAGCCATCCAAGCCCACGCGGTGCTTGGATCGCCACGACACTAGACCATGGCCGCGCGCATCCACTCGACAATGGACATGGCTTCGTGTGCTAGGCGATTCGCGCATCGCGCACGCCTAATGACACGTCGGGGGACGGGAATGTCCCCCAACGTGTACCTACCCGACGCCACGGGGATGGCTAGTTTTGTGCTTGGGCAACCGCTCGCCCCCTCAGTAGCCATCCTAATGACGTCAACGGTGTTGCGGCACCAAGATGGATAATGAAGGGCTAGGGAAGCCACCACGTTCCTCATTAGCCATCCTGGTGCCGCGCCGAGGGACATGCCGGGTGACTCGGGACGGGGGTGGCACGACCCCAACGCATGGGTATGCAATGCAATACCTCAGTGTGATTCACTCGGTAGGCATTCCCGCCCACAATATAGCCCACGATATAGCCCACAATGTGCCACGAAGTTCCCACAACGTCCCCCGCATGGACCTCGTCCAGGAGGCTTGACACCACATACCCCCCTATAGTACATTTGGATGCAAAAACCCAAGTGACAACAGTAGCGTACATTTTGCCAGAGATTTATAATGGGTGTTTTACACTGTAAAAGGCCCCATATGGCATGATCTTCATACCCAACTTGCCCCTTATTGATAGCATATGATATCCAAATGCTTCAAAATTATTTTTTTCAAAAAAATAGTTTTTAATATTTAATAATTGCAAAAAATAGGAAAAAATTAGAAAAAATTATATTAATCCATACATTAATTTGTTAAATGATATTCAAAATTTTTTTTCTTCTGAAAATTAATTTTTAATATTTAAAAATTACGAAAAATAAAGAAAAATCAGAAAAAATACGAGAAAATTCAGAAAAAAATTATATTAATTCATAAATTAATTTGTTTACAAGATATTTGGCGTTAAATTTTTTTAGGATGGATTAGGAAACCGATTAATCTATTTCGCCTCACAAATGTGACGAACTGTTTATTGGACAAGGCAAAGGTTAAGACTAATTCATAGATTTGGAAACCACTTATAAAAGGATATCAATGTCCATATTCGTGTCATAATACATTTCGCATGCCCAATACCCCCGAATGCTTAACATTGCCCGTCGTGCCCAACGTCTCCTAGTTGTGCCAAAGCCGTCCCCCAACATCCCCTATCGTCCCCCAAGTGTACCCCCATAGTGCCCCAGCCGTGCCCCAACAACGCCTCTTAAGCGCCCCGCGCGCGCTACTTGAGCGCACCATCATGCGGCACGGGCGCCCCATGCGTGCACCTTCGTGCGGCATGCAGGCCACATACGCGCACCATCATGCGGCACGCGCCCGATATCCGTACCATCGTACGGCATGGGCGCCCTATGCGCACACTATCGTGCGGCATGCGCGCCCAATGCGCGCTCCATCATGCGACATGGGCGCACCATGCACGTACCTTCGTGCGGTATGTGCGCACCATCGTGCGGCATGGGCACCCCATGCGAGCACCATCGTGCGGTATGTGGGCCACATACGTGCACTATCGTGCGGCATGCGTGCCCGATGAGCGCACCATCGTGCGGTATGGGCGCCCCATGCTCGCACCTTCATGCAACATGCGCGCACCATCGTGCGGCATGGGCACCCTATGCACGCACCTTCGTGCGGCATGCGGGCAACATGCGCACCATTGTGCAGCATTCGAGCCCCATGCGCACACAATCGAGAGGCATGGGCGCCCTATGTGCGCACTTTCGTTCGATTTACGCGCACCATCATGCGCCATGGCTCCCCATGCACGCATCTTCTTGCGGCATGGGTGCCCCATACGCGCACCTTCGTGTAGCATGCTCGCACCATTGTACGGCATGGGCACCCCATGCGCACATCTTCGTGCGGTATGGGCACCTCTTGCGCGTACCATCGTGCGGCATGCACACACATCGGGCTGTATGGGTGCCCCATGCGCACACCATCATGCAGCATAGGAGCCCCATGCGTACACCTTTATGCGGCATGCGTGCACCTTCGTAAGGCATGCGTACACCTTCGTGCGGCATGCGCGCTCCATCTTGCGACATAGGTGCCCTATGTGCGCACCTTCGTGCGGCATGTGGGCCGCATACGTGCATCATCGTGCCGCATTGGCACCTCATGCTTGTACCTTC
>CM075776.1:46085233-46100233 GCA_037974665.1 Ehretia macrophylla | reverse complement strand
ATTCCGCGTCGGGGTTCGTTGTTTGCTAGACGTTAGCCTCGACTCAGGAACTACACGCGAGCTGGGGACGAGCCGCCTGCCCCGCTCGGCCCCGCGTTGTTTAAACGGGTTTGCAGGTCGTTCTGCCTTTGCAGGGTTCAACAATGATCCTTTCGTAGGTTCCCCTACGGAAACCTTGTTACAACTTCTCCTTCTTCTAAATGATAAGGTTTAGTGGACTTCTCGCGACGTCACGGGCAGCGAACCGCCCACGTCGCCGCGATCCGAACATTTCACCGGATCATTCAATCGGTAGGAGCGACGGGCGGTATGTACAAAGGGCAAGGACGTAGTCAACGCGAGCTGATGACTCGCGCTTACTAGGAATTCCTCATTCAAGACCAACAATTGCAATGATCTATCCCCATCACGATGAAATTTCAAAGATTACCCGGGCCTGTCGGCCAAGGCTATAGACTTGTTGAATACATTAGTGTAGCGCGCGTGAGGCCCAGAACATCTAAGGGCATCATCGACTCTAACTACCGTGGCCTAAAAGGCTGTAGTCCTTCTAAGAAGCTAGCTGCGGAGGGATATCTTCGCATAGCTAGTTAGTAGGCTGAGGTCTTGTTCGTTAAGGGAATTAACCAGACAAATCGCTCCAACAACTAAGAACGGCCTTGCACCACCACCCATAGAATCAAGAAAGCGCTCTCAGTCTGTCAATCTTTACTATGTTTGGACCTGGTAAGTTTCCCCGCGTTGAGTCAAATTAAGCCGTAGGCTCTACTCCTTGTGTTGCCTTTCCATCAATTCTTTTAATTTTTAGCCTTGCGACCGTACTCCCCCCGAAACCCAAAAACATTGATTTCTCATAAGGTGCCGGCGGAGTCCTAAATGCAAAATTCGCCGATCCCTGGTCGGCATCGCTTATGGTTGAGACTAGGACGGTATCTGATCGTCTTCGAGCCCCCAACTTTCGTTCTTGATTAATGAAAACATCCTTGGCAAATGCTTTCGCAGTTGTTCATCTTTCATAAATCCAAGAATTTCACCTCTGACTATGAAATACAAATGCCCCCGACTGTCACTGTTAATCATTACTCCAATCCCGAAGTCCAACTCAATAGGATCGAAATCCTATAATGTTATCCCATGCTAATGTATACAGAGCGTAGGCTTGCTTTGAGCACTCTAATTTCTTCAAAGTAACAGCGCTGGAGGCACGACCCGGCCAATTAAGGCCAGGAGCGCATCGCCGACAGAAGGGACGAGACGACCGGTGTACACTTGAGGCGGACCGGCCGACCCATCCCAAAGTCCAACTACAAGCTTTTTAACTGCAACAACTTAAATATACACTATTGGAGCTGGAATTACCGCGGCTGCTGTCACCAGACTTGCCCTCCAATGGATCCTCATTAAGGGATTTAGATTGTACTCATTCCAATTACCAAACTCTTTGAGCCCAGTATTGTTATTTATTGTCACTACCTCCCCATGTCAGGATTGGTTAATTTGCGCGCCTGCTGCCTTCCTTGGATGTGGTAGCCGTTTCTCAAGCTTCCTCTCCAGAATCGAACCCTAATTCTCCGTCACCCGTCACCACCATGGTTGGCCACTATCCTACCATCGAAAGTTGATAGGGCATAAATTTGAATGATGCGTCACCGGCACGAGGGCCATGCGATCCGTCGAGTTGTCATGAATCATCGCAGCAACAGGCAGAGCCCGCGTCGACCTTTTATCTAATAAATGCATCCCTTCTAGAAGTCGGGGTTTGTTGCATGTATTATCTCTAGAATTACTACAGTTATCCGAGTAGATGATACCATCAAACAAACTATAACTGATTTAATGAGCCATTCGTAGTTTTATAATCTAAATTAGTTCATACTTACACATGCATTGCTTAATCTTTGAGACAAGCATATGACTACTGGCAGGATCAACCGGGTAGCATTCCTCAACAACGCCGGCGTCGCACAAGGCACACCGTCCCCTAAGGGTCGACGGCTCGAGACGAGCGCATGACCGTCGTACGTGATTAGCGACGAACACTAATTTCGGGCAAAGAGAGGCCAAGGACCCCATACCGTCATGGTATGCCGCATCCGAGAGATCGAGCAATACCCTACGGGCCACGTGTGCCGCACTTGTTAGAGTGAGCAGCGTGGAAAATGGGACGTGCTTAGCGGATCACCCCATGTCGTCCCCGGAGGAAGACACAAGGCAAAAGATGGACGATGTGACTTTGGACTGCCTTCTTTGTAGGTACACAACACAGGAAACTAACCTACCGACCGAGGCAACGTAAGCACTCGCCCCGCAAATGAAGAGGCAAGCAGGGGCAGACGTCACTGCTCAAGCAGGGATCCAACTGACCCACACAAGCCGACCACCACTCACGCGCTATCACGTTCGCTATGCCTATACTACCAAGCCGGTAATCTCCCCACTGTCTAGGCTAACGAAGCCCTTCAGGCGAACGAAATCGGCGAGATGGCCCGAGCACGCACCGCTAGGCACGAAGAATTTCTGAGGGACACGGGACAGGAACAGCACGAGGTGCATGACCAGACCGCATGTTGCAAGCTTAAGGGCCTAGTTTATGGTGCCCGACCATGCACTGATTGCACGCAACTGAGGTACCAACCGAAAGTGAATTTTCTGCCTACAAGGTGCTTGGACCGCCACGACACTAAACCACGTCTGTTGCATTACGACTCAGCAAGGACTATGGTGTTGTGTGCTAGGCGATTTGCATATCGCGCAGGCCAGTAGGAACAGACCAGGGGATGCCTTCGAGGCAGCATGGTGCTTGGATCGCCACGACATTGAAGCATCAAGAATTGTCTCATCGCAATACTCGCGTCGTTGCTTAACGAAAGCCAATGCCACATGTTCTAGGCGATTCGTGCATCACGCATGCCCCCCACTGTCCCCCTGTATGCACCCGTATGCACGGAACGGGACAAACAAACTACCTTCCAGCCCACGCGGTGCTTGGATCCCCATGACACTAGACCATGTCTATCGCATTACAACTCAGCGAGGACCATGACGTCATATGCTAGGCGATTCGCGCATCGCGCAGGCCAGTGGGAACACACCGGGGGACGGTTTCGAGGCCGTACGGTGCTTGGATCACCACGACATTGAAGTATCAGCAATCGTCTCATCGCAATGCTCGCGTCGTTGCTTAACGAAAGCCAATGCCACATGTGCTAGGCGATTTGCGCATCACGCATGCCCCCCACCGTCCCCCTATATGCACCCGTATGCAGGAAACGGGACAAGAGAACTACCTTCCTACCCACGCAATGCTTGGATCACCACGACACAAGACCACGTCCGTCGCATTACGACTCAGCGAGGACCATGGCGTCGTGTGCTAGGCGATTCGCGCATCGCACAGGCCCGTCGAAAACAACTGGGGGACAACTTCAAGGCCAGATGGTACTTGGATCGCCATAACATTGAAGCATCAGCAATCGTCTCATCGCAATGCTCGCGACGTTGATTAACGAAAGCCAACGCCACATGTGCTAGGCAATTCACACATCATGCATGCCCCCCACCGTCCCCCTGTATGCACCTGCATGCACGGAACGGGACAAGCAAACTACCTTTCGGCCCACGGAGTGCTTGGATCGCCATGACACTAGACCACGTCCATCGCATTACGACTCAGCGAGGACCATGGCGTCGTGTGCTAGGCAATTCGCGTATCGCACAGGCCCCTCAGAACCAACTGGGGGACGGCTTCAAGGCCGTATGGTGCTTGGATCACCACGACATTGAAGCATCAGCAATCGTCTCATTACAACGCTAGTGTTGTTGCTTAACGAAAGCCAATGCCACATGTGCTAGGTAATTCGCGCATCATGCATGCCCCCTACCGCCCCCCTGTATGCACCCGTATGCAGGGAACGGGACAAGAGAACTACCTTACTACCCACGCAGTGCTTGGATCACCACGACACAAGACCACGTCCATCGCATTACGACTCAGCGAGGACCATGGCGTCATGTGCTAGGCGATTCGCGCATCGCACAGGCCCGTCGAAAACAACTGGGGGACAGCTTCAAGGCCAGATGGTGATTGGATCGCCACGACATTGAAGCATCAACAATCGTCTCATCGCAACGCTCGCGTCGTTGATTAACGAAAGCCAATACCACATGTGCTAGGTGATTCGCGCATCATGCATGCCCCCCACTGTCCCCCTGTATGCACCTGTATGCATGGAACGGGACAAGCAAACTACCTTTCTGCCCACGCGGTGCTTGGATCGCCATGACACTAGACCACGTCCATCGCATTACGACTCAGCGAAGACCATGGAATCATGTGCTAGGCGATTCACGCATCGTACAGGCCCATCGGAACCAACTAGGGGACGGCGTCAAGGCCGCATGGTGCTTGAATCGCCACGACATTGAAGCATCAGCAATTATCTTATCGCAATGCTCGCGTCGTTGCTTAATGAAAGCCAATCCTACATGTGCTAGGCGATTTGCGCATCACGCATGCCCCCCACCGTCACCCTGTAGGCACCCGTATGCACGGAACAGGACAAGCAAAGTACCTTCCTGCCCACGCGATGCTTGGATCACCACGATACTAGACCACATCCGACGTATTACGACTCAGCGAGGACCATGGCGTCATGTGCTAGGCGACTCATACATCGCGCATGCCAGTGGTAACACACCGCGGGACTGCTTCGAGGCCGCACGGTGCTTGGATCACCACGACATTGAAGCATCAGCAATCGTCTCATCGTAACGCTTGCGTCGTTGCTTAACGAAAGCCAATGCCACATGTGCTAGGCGATTCACGCATCACGCATGCCCCCCACCGTCCCCTTGTATGCACGGAACGGGACAAGCAAACTACCTTCCTGTCCACGCGGTGCTTGGATCGCCACGACACTAGACCACGTCCATCGCATTACGACTCAGCGAGGATTATGGCGTTGTGTGCTAGGCGATTCACGCATCGTATAGGCCTGTCGGAACCAACTGGGGGATGGCTTCAAGGCCGCATGGTGCTTGGATCGCCATGACATTGAAGCATCAGCAATAGTCTCATTGTAAAGCTCGCGTCGTTGCTTAACGAAAGCCAATGCCACATGTGCTAGGCGATTCGCGCATCGCGCATGCCTTCTACTGTCCCCCCGTATGCACAGAACGGGGCAAGCAAACTACCTTCCTGCCCATGCGGTGCTTGGATCGCCACGATACTAGACCACGTCCGTCGCATTACGACTCAGCGAGGACTATGGCATTGTGTGCTAGGCAATTCGCGCATCGTACAGGCAAGTTAGAACCCACCGCGGGACGGCTTCAAGGCCGCATGGTGCTTGGATCGCCACGAAATTGAAGCATCAGCAATCGTCTTATCGCAAAGCTCGCGTCGTTGCTTAACGAAAGCCAATGCCACAAGTGCTAGGCGATTCGCGCATCACGCATTCCCCCTACCGTCCCCCCGCGTGCACGGAATGGGACAAGCAAACTACATTCCTGCCCACGCGGTGCTTGGATCGCCACAACACTAGACCACGTCCATCGCATTACGACTCAGTGAGAACCATAGCGTCGTGTGCTAGGCGATTCACGCATCGCACAAGCACGTCAGAACCCACCGAGGTTGACTTCAAGGCCTCATGGTGCTTGGATTGCCACGACATTGAAGTATTAGCAATCGTCTCATCACAATGCTCGCGTCGTTGCTTAACGAAAGCCAATGCCACGTGTGCTATGCGATTCGCGTATCACGCTTGCCCCCACCATCCCCCAACAGCCACCCAAGCCCATGCGATGGTTGGATCACCACGACACTAGACCATGGCCGCGCGCATCCACTCAGCAACGGCCATGGCTTCGTGTGCTAGGCGATTCGCGCATCGCGCAGGCCCAACCACACGTCGGGGGACGGGAATGTCCCCCAACGTGTACCTAGCCTGCGGCACGGGGATGGCTAGTTTTGTTCTTAGGCAACCACTTGCCCCCTCATTGGCTATCCCAATGATATCGACGGTGTTGCGGCACCATGATGGATAATAAGGGGCAAGGGAAGCCACCACGTTCCTCATTAGCCATCCTGGTGTCGCGCCGAGGGACATGCTGGGGGACTTAGGGTGGGGGTGGCACGGCCCCAACGCACGGGTATGCAATGCAATACCTCGGCGTGATTCACTCGGTAGGCATTCCTGCCCATAATATAGCCCACAATGTGCCACGGAGTGCCTACAACGTCCCCCACATAGACCTCGACCAGGAGGCTTGACACCACATACCCCCCTATAGTACATTTAGATGCAAAAAGCCAAGTGACAGTAGTAGCGTACATTTTGCCAGAGATTCATAATGGGTGTTTTACACTATAAAAGGCCTCATATGGCATGATTTTCGTACCTTACTTGCTCCTTATTGATAGTATATAATATCCAAATGCTTCAAAATTATTTTTTTCAAAAAAATATTTTTTAATATTTAATAATTGTGAAAAACAGGGAAAAATCAAAAAAAATAGTAGAAAATTCAGAAAAAATTATATTAATTCATACATTAATTTGTTAAATGATATTCAAAAATATTTTTTTGAAAAATTAATTTTTAATATTTAAAAATTAGGAAAAATAGGGAAAAATAAAAAAAAATACTAGAAAATTCAGGAAAATTTATATTTATTCATAAATTAATTTGTTTACAAGATATTTGGCGTTAAATTTTCTTTTGGATGGATTGGGAAACCGATTAATATATTTCGCCTCACAAATGTGACGAACTGTTTGTCGGACAAGGTAAAGGTTAAGACTACTTCGTAGATTTGGAAACCACTTGTAAAAGAATATCAATGTCCACATTCGTGTCATAATACATTCCGCATGCCTAATACCCCCGAATGCTTAACATTGCCTGCGTGCCCAACGTCCCCTAGTAGTGCCAAAGCCGTCCCCCAACATCCCTCATCGTCCCCCAAGTGTACCCCCATAGTGTCCCAACCGTGCCCCAATAGTGCCCCAGCCGTGGCCCAACAGTGCTCCAACAGTGCCCCTTGAGCGCCTCACGCGCGCCACTTGTGTCACACCCCCACCCGACCTATAGAGATTAGACTAGGATGTGATATAAATATTTAAATCATTTTACGTACTTAATCATTCATTAAGGTTTAACGCTTAACGTTAGCCTAGAACTGCAAAAGATTTTCAAAAAACCAAGCATCATAACGGCTGTAATTGACTCCTTAGTTTGACCTAATTGTCTAAACGCCTCAAAACTTTCAGTCTCAAATTCGATTCTAACTAAGATTACTATTTATCACCCAATCGATGTGCCTACTATTAATCTCACAATCTCGTTTAATTAACAAACCTAGCATAATAACTATGTCCCGTTTATTTGTTAACGTCTGTTACACAAGTGCCTGTTATCCCTTAACCTACAAATGAGTACCTGTTTAAGATTGGATAGATTCATTTTACCTAACTCTTTGCCTAATACTTCATAAGCTTGTAGTAGTTACTAATCAAAGTAGCAAAACGATCAATAGGGTGTTTGTCTAGTTATAATCAGTATAAATCAAAATTAGACCCCAAATTACAACGGGGGTCATTTACAATAACGACAACTAGCAACATAAGAAATAATTTTCAAAACAACACATCGTTCACAAAACAGCCACAATCACGTAAGGCACGTAGGGCATGCAATCACTCCAAGGAGTCATCAATAGGCACGTTATCCACGGGTACCTGTTCCTGATCTTCTTCACCTGTGATGATAAAAAAGGGTGAGTCCTTATGAACTCAGCAAGGGGGAATGAGAAATACGTTTTGAAACTCTTTTTCCAGTTCAACTTATGAAAAACCCTTTTTGAATGTATGACATATAACACAAGTAAGTTTATAATGTAATATAAAAGTAAAAGAACACAATTACCCGTCTTTCCTCCCCGAGGTCCTCTAAGAACCAAACGAGAGTACTTGTACTCATAGTGAAAAGGATACGGTGAGCTTTTGCTCTCAATTCATTTCCAATAACAATTGTTGTGGCCGACTTCAATCATCCACTTATCACGCCAAATGGGTGTACTTCGAATGTACCCTGAAATCCTACGACCCAACTCTTCGAAGAAGTCTAGCCCTCAAGCGAGAGAGGGAATTGGACCATGGTAGTCACAGTTGCACCGGCAAGCCCGATGCCGCCCGGTGTGCGTGAACGCTACCATGCCAGAATGAAAGGTTGCAACCTTGTATGCAATGCGCATTTAAAACATTTAACATATCACATTAGGAGGACAACAAAGTAGGTTGCCTCCGAGCAGTTATAAGATCGTACATTGACAAGTAAACATACGAGGCATGCTTTGATATTTAATTTCACTTGTAATACACATGGAGTTCTATGAATATTAAACGGGCAGCCATGTAACACATGTAAATCTAGTCATATAACTCATTTCGGGATTCACGTAATCAGATAATAAGTTTATACAAGCATGCAACAACGTCTACGTGGGACCGAGTGTAAGAAAGGTCTACTTATCAACATGTAATCATCGGGAATCACATTTCAAGCATACTTAACATTTATTAGGCAGCCCACTAATCACACAATTAGACACAATAACCATAGGATCAACACTTAGTGCGTTTTCATATTCAATAGGGTTTCAATTCATGCTTACACGTGTGATTTAAGCTACAAGTTGTCACGTAATTAAACCCAAGCCATGCATCGATTAATTAAAACATCTTCAATCATCCAAAACAGTCCACACAACATCCAAGTGCCACAATCCCAAGCATTCAATACCACAAGAGAAGTTACAATATTTTTCAAAGCATATCACCAAATAAAAAACCTCACTGCAATGGTTTGTTTTCCCACAATAATTTAGACAAGCAAACAATATCCAATTCCAGTGAAAAAAATTTCAAATTAAAGCTTAATGAGTGATTTAAATTCAGAAACAAACCTCACATCGATTGGAGTTCGGATTCAAGAGTTATAGCTAAAACCGTGAGACTACGCAAAACTGTCCAGATTCGTACATATTTCAATACTTGCTATTTTTGAGGGTCTTAGGGTCAGATTTAGCTTTAGTCTATTTCGGACAAAAATGTCCAGAACTGAAAAATCTAGCAACCTACCAACTTTCATACATTTTAAATATCATTTACTAGTTCAAAACTGTTTCGTTCTACAAGGACAGTGAACTGCCAAAAACCTGCTCCATTTTCCCAGATTTTTCAGATTTAGACACCTTTCGATGTTTTACCATTTTGGAGACCTTAGAGTCAAAATTGTCCTTGGCCTATTTCTATGAAAAATGCTCAGAACTGACAAAACTAGTCACCTTCCAATTTTCAGGCATTTTCAACATCATTTACTAGGCCAAATGCACCTCGCTCTACCAAGTCAGAAATCTGCCAGCTACGCGATTTTATCTATCTTCAAGTTCTAGCCAAATATCTTGCCATGCATGGTTATATAAGCTCATGCACACACATATACAACAAGTACAGAGGTAAAAATAGACATATGAAGGCATGCATGTGGTTTTTTAAAGCGTTTAAAAGAGTTTTTGCCCTCACCTTAGCAAGACAATAAATGAAGATGCACAAAGCTCTTGAAGATGCACAAAACGTCTTTCCTCCTTGCTTGGCCGAGAGATAGCTTGAGATTCTCTAATTCCTAGCTGAGTTATCATGTTCTTAGTATGTGCATGTGGTTAGAACAAAAGGAGATGAAAGAAAAGCTATCAAACATACCTAGGGCCGAAATGAAGGGTTCTTGTGTGCTTGCATGCATTTTTTTGAGCTAGCTACTTGCTTTCCCTTGCTTTGGACGATGCTTGTGTGTTATGGGGAGAAATTTTTCAGTCTTGGAAGCCTATGAAAATGCTAAGGCCAAGAGAGAGAGGAGATGAGAGCTTGAGAGAAGGTTTGAAAGCAAAAATGAGGTTGAAGATTCTTTGAGGATGTTTTGAATGCATGTATCGGCCTAGAGCTCCACAATTTCTGAAAATTCCTTAGTCATTGTGCATTATTAAAATGTGAGGAAGCATGGAGTTTTTTGGTCGAGAAAGTGAAGCTTGGTAGTTGTGTTTTGTTTCATTTTTTTTATGCATTGTCATAGAATATCTAGGTTTGTTTTTAATTTAAGCAAATTCTTGTCAAATGCATGTTATGGTCGGCCAAAGCATTGCTCAATTCTGAATTTTTGTCTTGTTTTGAGCATTATTTAATTGTGTGAGCTTGGGATATGCAAAAGAATAAACAATAAAGAATAAGAATGTTTAGCTTTAGGTGAAATTTTGTCTTCTAGTGAGTTGATTTAGGATTATAATATTAGTTAGTGGAATTTGTATGATTAATTAATAATCTAGTGCTTCGTGTAAGATGCTTTCTTGATTAGCGTGCGGGCATGCTTTTCTAGGTTTAAGGCACGCACTACGAGATAAAGCACGAACTACGAGACAAATGCATGTTTCTCAAGCAAATGCACGCAACCCTAAATGAATGCACGTAATTCGATGCAAGGCACATAAAATGAGACATGACTCTTAAACCTAGGTTAAGGCACACAGTTCAAGGCCAGGGCACACAAATCGAGGTATTGCATGAAAATCAAAGCCAGGTCACGTATTCCAAGGTCGGTCATATAATTCTAGGTCTAAGGCACGCAAATTGAGGTAGGACACGTTATTCAGGGTCGGGCCTCACAACTTGCGCGTACCATCGTGCGGAACGGGAGCCCCATGCGCGCACCTTCGTGCGGCATGCGAGCCACATGTGTACACCATCGTGCAGCATGTGCGCCTGATGTCCATACAATCGTGTGGCATGGGCGGCCCATGTGCGCACAATCGTGCGGCATGCGGGCTACATGCGCGCACCATCGTGAGGCATGCGCCCCCGATGCGCGCACCATCATGCAGTATAGGCACACCATGTGCGCACCTTCGAGCGGCATGCGCTCTCCATCGTGCGGCATGGGCGCCCCATGGGTGAACCATCGTGCGGCATGCGGGCCACATGCGCACACCATCATGGGGCATGCGTGCCCAATGAGCTCGCCATCGGGCGGCATGGGCGCCCCATGCGTGCACCTTCGTGTGGCATGTGCGCCCCATGCATGCACCTTCGTGTGGCATGCGGGCCACATGTATACAACATCGTGCAGCATGCTCGCCCCATGCGCTCACCATCGTGCGGCATGGGCACCCCATGCGCTCACCATCGTGCGGCATGGGCGCCCAATGCGAGCACCTTCGTGCGGCATGCGGGCCACATGCGCCCACCATCGTGAGGCAATTGCGCCCGATGCGCACCATCGAGCGGCATGGGCGCCCTATCCACTCACCTTCATGTGGCATGCGCGTACCTTCGTGCAGCATGGGCGCCCCATACGCGCACCTTCTTGCGGCATGCGGGCCACATGCGTGCACCAAAGTGCGGCATGGGTGCCTCATGTGGGCACCATCGTCCGGCATGGGTGCCTTATACGCACACCTTCGTGCGGTATGCTCGCACCATCGTGCGGCATGGGCACCTAATACGAGAATCTTCGTGCGGCATGGGCACCCCATTCACGTACCTTCATGCGGCATGTGCGCCCCATACGCACACCTTCGTGCGGCATGCGGGCCACATGCACGCAACATCATGTGGCATGCGTGCCCCATGCGCCCTCTATCGTGCGGCATGTGGGCTACATGAGCGCACCATCGAGCGGCATGGGCGTCCCATGCGCTCACCTCCATGCGGCATGCGCGCACCATTGTGCTGCACGGGCGCCCCATGCGCGTATCTTTGTGCGGCATGGGCGCCCCATGCGCGCACCTTCGTGCGGCAAGCGGGCCACATGCTCGAACCATAGTGCGGCATGCGCGCCCCATGTGAGCACCATCGTGTGGCATGGGTGCCCTATGCTCACATTTTTGTGCAGCTTACTCGCACCATAGTGCGGCATCGGCACCCGATGCGCGCATTTTCGTGCAGCATGGGCGCCCTATGAGCGTACCTTTATGCGGCATGCACGCACCATCGGGCAGTATGGGTGCCCCATGCGCGCACCTTCGTGTGGCATGCCCGCACCATCGTGCGGCATAAGTGCCTTATGCGCGCACCTTCGTGCGGCATGTTGGCCGCATGCGTTTACCATCGTGCCACATGGGCGCCTTATGCGTGCACGTTTGTGCAGCATGCGCCCACCATCGTGCGGCATGGGTGCCCCATGCGCACACCTTCATGCGGCATGGGCGCCCCATGTGCGTACCCCACATCGCCCAACTGGTTGCCCCATCGTGCCCCATGCGCTACCCCACATCGCAACAACCATGCCCCATGCGCCACCCCACAGCGCAACAACCATGTCCCATCGTGCCCTATCCACGGTGCTACAGCGCAACAACCATGTCTGCCGTGGCCCAATCGTTAACCATCCAAGGCCCCATCGCTGCTCATCCGAGGCCCCAAGTACGTGCCCCATCCGAGGCCTAATCATGCGCCGTCGTGCAACACCGTGGGCAGTCATGCATCAACTGTTCACCAATGTGCCCAGCCGTGCCGAAGATAGGGGCAACATAACCTCAGTCACCGTTAATACTAAGGGAATAACGTTAGGCACCTCGGTGGGCCGGCATCACACAAGGTCGGATTCAAATTTTTTACCATATCTTACGAAGCAAGAATAGGCTGTCTAACACTTGGGCACTCAAGGCGATGAGCCAGAGTGGACCCATTAGCACTTGGGCATCATTGGGCATAACACATAGCACATGGGTATAGCACTTTGGGCACTCGCTCGTCGACACATAAAACTTATTATGTCGGCACTTGGTCATAGCACTTGGGCATAGCACTAGGGTATAGCACTTGGGCATCCTTGGGCATAATTGGGCATCATCGTTGCCTCGAAACCCCACGACACTTGCGACGGCACTATATCAGGCAGCGAGCGTGTCAAACTAACTTGGGCTAATGTTATTCAGACTTGGAAGCAGAGCACTTGGCAACACTTGGCCATTCGTGTGTCGACACTTGGGTTACAACTTATGGCTTACTTAGGCACTCGGAGACATACTTGGGGTGCGGCATAAGGCGTCGAACCTCTTGGCCCTTTTGGGAAAAATAGTATTGGTTTACGGGATTGGATTACGAATCGGGCAGAGATAGGCGAGGAGGGGGAGGGACGAATCAGAGCGACAAAGGGCTGAATCTCAGTGGATCGAGGCAGCAAGGCCACTCTGTCACTTACAATACCCCGTCGCGTATTTAAGTCATCTGCAAAGTATTCTGCTCACCGCTCGATGGGAATTGTACATCAAGACAGCCGACGCGACGCTTCCGTCGTGACGGCTTGGCCAACGACACGTGCCCTTGGGGAACAGAGGCCCTTACTGCGGGTTGGTGAATAGCGGTGGGCGAGCGCGTTGCTTCTAGCCCGGATTCTGACTTAGAGGCGTTCAGTCATAATCCAGCACACGGTAGCTTCGCGCCACTGGCTTTTCAACCAAGCGTGATGACCAATTGTGCGAATTACTAGGTTGAATTACTATTGCGACACTGTCATCAGTAGGGTAAAACTAACCTGTCTCACGACGGTCTAAACCCAGCTCACGTTCCCTATTGGTGGGTGAACAATGCAACACTTGGTGAATTCTGTTCACAATGATAGGAAGAGCCGACATCGAAGAATCAAAAAACAACATTGCAATGAACGTTTGGCTGCCACAAGCCAGTTATCCCTGTGGTAACTTTTCTGACACCTCTAGCTTCAAATTCTGAAGGTTTAAAGGATCGTTAGGCCACGCTTTCATGGTTCGTATTCGTACTGGAAATCAGAATCAAACGAGCTTTTACGCTTCTGTTCCACACGAGATTTATGTTCTCATTGAGCTCATCTTAGGACACCTGCGTTATCTTTTAACAGATGTGCCGCCCCAGCCAAACACCCCACCTGACAATGTCTTCCGCCCGGATCGGCCCGCAGAGCGAGCCTTGGGTTCAAAAAGAGGGGCAATGCCCCGCATCCGATTCACGGAATAAGTAAAATAACGTTATAAGTAGTGGTATTTCACTTTCGCCTTTCGGCTCCCATTTATCGTACACCTCTCAAGTCATTTCACAAAGTCAGACTAGAGTCAAGCTCAACAAGGTATTCTTTCCCTGCTGATTCTGCCAAGCCTGTTCCATTGGCTGTGGTTTCGCTAGATAGTAGACAGGGACAGTGGGAATCTCGTTAATCCATTCATGTGTGTCACTAATTAGATGACGAGGCATTTGGCTACCTTAAGAGAGTCATAGTTACTCCCGTTGTTTACCCGCACTTGGTTGAATTTTTTCACTTTGACATTCAGAGCACTAGGTAGAAATCACATTGCGTGAGCATTTGTAGGGACCATCGCAATGCTTTGTTTTAATTAAACAGTCGAATTTCCCTTGTTCGTACCAGTTCTGAGCTGGCTGTTCGACGCCCTGGGAAGGCCCCCGAGGGAGCCATTCCCAGTCCGTCCCCCGTCCGGCAAGCGGTGACCTGCTCTCGCTACGGGAGCAGCTTGAGCAGTCCGCTGACAGCCGACGGGTTGCGGGCCACATGCGTGCAACATCATGTGGCATGCGTGCCCCATGCGCCCTCCATCGTTCGGTATGGGCACCCAATGCGCACACCTTCATGCGGTATGTGGGCCACATGCGAGCACCATCGTGCTGCATGCACACCCGATGCGCGCACCATCGAGCGGCATGGGTGCCCCATGCGCGTACCTTCATGCAGCATGCGCGCACCATCGTGCTGCATGGGCGCCCCATCCGTGCATCTTTGTGCGGCATGGGCGCCCCATGCGCGCACTTTCGTGTTGCATGCGGGCCACATGCGCGAACCAGAGTGCTGCATGTGCGCCCCATGCGCCCACCATCGTGCGACATGGGTGCCCCATGCGCCCACCTTCGTGCATCTTGCTCGCACCATCGTGCGGCATCGGTACCCGATGCGCGCATCTTC
>CM075776.1:46060233-46075233 GCA_037974665.1 Ehretia macrophylla | reverse complement strand
TTACGTTCATTCATTTAGGTTTGCGTGCATTTACTTAGAAAACGTGCATCCGTCTCGTAGTTCGTACCCTACTTCGTAGTACATGCCCTAAACCTAAGAAAGCGTGCCCTCACGCTAATCGAGAAAGCATCTTACACGAAGCACTAGGTCATTAATTAAGGTCCTCAAAATGGAAAATCATTGAAATGTGTCCAAATCTGGGAAATCTGGAAAAATGAAGCAGGTTTTGGCAGATTCACTGACTTTGTAGAACGAACGAGTTTTGACTTAGTAAATGATATCCAAAATGCATGAAATTTGTTGTACTGCTATATTTTTCAGTTCTGGACATTTTTGTCAGAAATGGACTAAGGCTAAATCTGACCCTAAGGACCTCAAAAACGACAAGTATTGAAATGTGTGCATATCTGGATAGTTTTGTGCAGTCTCACTGTTTTGGCTATAACTATTGAACCCGAACTCCAAATGATGCGAGGTTTGTTTCTGAATTTAGTTCACTTCTTAAGCTTTAATTTGACATCTTTTTCACTGGAATTGGAGATTGTTTGCTTGTGTTAATGATTGTGAGAAAACAGCCCATTGCAATGAGGGTTTCACTTAGTGATATGCTTAGAAAAATTATTGTAGCTCCTCTTGTTGTGTTAAATGCTTGGGATTGTAGCATTGGAATGTTGTGTGGACTGTTTTGAATACTTGAGGTTGTTTGAATTAATCGATGCATGGCTTGAGTTTGATTTTGAGATGACTTGGGGCTTAATCGCACTGGTAAGCATGAATTGGAACCCTAGTAACTAGGTGAATTTGCTAAGTGTTGATCCTTTGGATGTTGCATTGGATTATATGTTTAGTAGGCTGCCCGTAGTTGCCCTTGTAGCCCTAAATATGATTTCGATGATTTCATGTTGATAAGTAGGCTTTTCTTCGGCCCCACGTAGATGTCGTTGCATGTTGAATAATCTTGTTATTTGATTACGTGAACTTTGAAACAAGTTATATGACTTGATTTACGTGGGTTACATGGCTGCCCGTTTAATGTTGATATAACTCCATGTGCCTTTCAAGTGAAATTACTTGTCTTATCGTGCCTCGCTTGTTTACTTGTCAATGTGCAATCTTATGACTGCTCGGAGGCAACCTACTTTGTTGCCCTCCTAATGTGATATATTAAATGTCATAAATGTGCATTGCATACAAGGTTGCAACCTTTCATTCTGGCATGGTAGCGTTCACGCACGCCGGGCAACATCGGGCTTACTGGTGCAACCGTGACTACCATTGTCTAATTCCCTCTCTCACTTGGGGGCTAGACTTCCTCGGAGAGTTGGGTAGTAGGATTTCGGGGTACATCCGGAGTACACCCATTTGGCGTGATAAGGGGATGAATTGAAGCCGGCCGCAACAACTGATACTGGAAATGAATTGAGAGCAAAAGCTCACCGTATCCTTTTCACTATGTGTATAAGTACTCTCGCTTGGTTCCTAGAGGACCTCGGAGAGGAAAGACGGGTAATTGTGTTCCTTTACTTTTATATTATTGTTATGTACTTATTTGTGATATATTCATGCTTGCAAAAAGGGTTTTCATAAGTTGAACCAGAAAATGAGTTTCAAAACCTATTTCTCGTTTCCCCTCACTGAGTTCATAAGGACTCACCCTCTTTTATCATCTCAGGTGAAGAAGATCAAGAACAGGTACCCGACGACGACGTGCCTAACGATGATTCCTTGGAATGATTGCCTGTTCTATGTGCATTTCTTGATTATGGCCATTGTGAACACTATGCTGCTTGAAGACTATTTCTTTTCATGTTGCTTGATGTTTGTAATGTAAAAGACCCCTATTGTAATTTGGGGTCTAATTTTGGCTTGTATTGATAATAACTAGACTAACACTACTATGGTCATTTTGCTATCGTTACTGGTTAATGTCTATCATAGGATTATGAAGTATCAGGTAAGGACTAAGTAAAATGAACCTATCCAATCTTAAGCAAGTACCCATTGTTAAGCTAAGATCAACCGGTACTTTTGTAACGAGGATTAACGAACAAACGAGACAAAGTATCATGCTAGGTTATTAATCAAACGAGACATCAAGATAACTAGTAGGCGTTTCAATTGATGGTAAATAGTAATCTTAGTTGGAAATGAAATTTGAGGCGTTTAGAGAACTAGGCCAAACTAAATAGCCCAATTACAGCCGTTATACTGCCGATTTTTTGGAAAATTATGGAGTTTAGGCTAAAACGTTAAGTGTTAAACTTTCATGAACAGTTAAGTACGAGATAGACTTGAATGTTTAGATCACACCCTAGTCTAACCTTTATAGGCCGGGTTGGGGCGTGACACCTTATTGGAGAAGAAATGGTATCAGAACTTAGATTGCTTAGGCCGGGTTTAACTCTCGGACCATGGGTAGAGCCTTAAGATAATTATGATGACTTGTATATATGTTATTGTGTGATAATGTTAAATGTGCCTTCTATGTTCTATGTGCTTAAGTGATTAATATGTTTTAATTGTTTCTAGAATTGTGTATCTATATTATGTTGCATATCTTACGCATTAAATTCTTGTTTGTCGTACTTCAATAAATTGTGCATCGTAATCAGTGCCTATAGATGGCTGGCCCTAGTACCCGCACTACTAATAGGAACAGTGAACCCCAAGAGACGGAGATGCTTATCAAACTAATCCTAGCATCGCTATGTTTAACATGATGGCGAATGCCATGGATCGCGTGTCACAAGTAATGGAGTGTCAAGATGCACGTGAAGCCAACAACAACAACAACAACATGAATGATGGTAACCATGGGAGACATAGCAGAATGAGGGAGTTCCTTGACTTTCGCCCGTCCAAATTCCACGGGGAAGCTGATGATGAGAAAGCAGAGGCTTGGCTGTCTGAGATCGAGATGATTTTCAGGTCACTTGATTATACTGATGAAGAAAATGTGGAGTTTGCTGTGTTTCTGTTGCACGGGGATGCTGAGCATTGGTGGCACACTGTGGAGGCACTGTGGGAAACTGATCAGACACCTCGCTTGTGGGGTAACTTCGTTAAGGCATTCAAGGAGAAATATGTACCTGCAGTTTCTAGGTAGAGGCGGATTAAGGAATTCATGCACTTGAACCAGGGTAACATGACGGTGGCCTAGTACGAGGCTCATTTTGACCGACTGTCCCGTTATGCTCAATACATGGTCAGTACTCCAGAGGCAAAGATGTGGAAATTTACTACTGGATTGAGGCCAGAGATTCAGGACCAGTTGGCTTCACATGACTTCGATACCTATTCTGCTCTCTTTGCTGCTGCTTCACGAGTTGAGAAGAGGAAACTTGATAGAGCCGGTTCGAGTCAGCCGAACAAGAAACCATACCAGCCTTTAGGTCAACAGAGGAAATTCCAGAGTCAGAGTCGTAATCAGGGCCAGAGCCAGAGTCGTAATCAGGGCCAGAGTCAGAACAGACCAGTGAATAACCGTGGCCCGACGAAAGCGCCATCAGCCTCTTCCACCCGCGGATCCACAAGTAGTTCACTTGCTACTCAGTCTGTCAACTGTTCTTACTTTGACAAGAAGGGGCATACCGAGACCTAGTGCTGGAAGAAGTCAGGACGATGTGTGCGGTGTGGCAGTGATCAGCATCAGATCAAGGATTGCCCTAAATGGCAGGCAGGACAGAATCAGGGTAAACCAGCTGGTAGAGGCAAGACTCCAGTTCCTAGAGTTCAGGCTCGAGCTTATGCTATTGAGTGCGAGGAGCTTCCAGAGAAGACCGCTGTTGTTGAAGGTACATTCTTCATACTGAATCAACCTGTTAGGGTGCTAATTGATCTGGGTGCTATTCATTCATTTATTACTCCCTTATGTGTGCAACGTGTGAAACTACGAGTTGTATGTTTGCCTTACGAAGTAGAAGTTGGTACTCCGATGAGTTCTAAACTTGTTACTAGCTCAGCTTGTAAAGCATGTAAAATCCAAATTAAGGATAGGGAATTCTTGGCCAATCTTATCGTATTACCTTTTCGAGACTATGAGGTCATCTTAGGGATGGACTGGTTGGCAAAGCATCATGCCCAACTAGATTGCCGGACGAAGATTGTAACGTTCTAGGTACCTGGACAACTAATACTGGAGGTAATGGGTCGAAGAGATTTCACCGGGAGTTCCATTATTTCATCTACGAAAGCAGTGAAGTCCTTGAGAAAAAGGTGCAGCGGATACTTGGCTTACCTCATCAACAAGCCGTCGGACAAAGCTAAGTTGGAGGAGATGCCTGTGATCAAAGATTATGCAGATGTGTTTCCAGAAGAATTGCCCGGTTTACCCCCAAATCGGGAGATCGAGTTCATTATAGAGTTACTGCCTGGCACCCAGCCGATATCTAAAGCTCCCTATCGTATGGCACCGGCCAAGCTACAAGAATTGAAGGACCAATTGCAAGGATTGTTGAAGAAAGGGTTTGTTCAACCAAGTTCTTCTTCGTGGGGTACACCAGTTCTATTTGTAAAGAAGAAAGACGGAACGCTGAGGCTATGCATCGATTACCGAGGATTGAACCAAGTAACTGTCAAGAATAAATACCCACTTCCACTGATCGGCGAGTTGTTTGATCAACTTCAAGGAGTTAAAGTGTATTCCAAACTCGACTTGAGGCAAGGGTACTATCAGTTGCGGATCAAAAAGGAGGATGTGCCTAAAACGGCTTTCAGGACAAGATATGGGCATTACTAACTAATGCCCCTGCAGCTTTTATGGACTTGATGCATAGGGTGTTTCAACCCTACTTGGACCAATTTGTGGTGATCTTCATTGATGATATTTTGGTATACTCGAAATTCAAGGCTGAGCATGAACAACATATGCGATTGGTATTGCAGAAACTTCGAGAGCATCAATTGTATGCAAGTTTAGCAAGTGCGAATTTTGGTTGCAGCAGATTGCATTTTTGGGGCATATCATATCCCAAGAGGGAATAGCAGTGGATCCAACAAAGATAGAAACGGTGATGTCTTGGAAGAAGCCAGAAAATGTTACAGAGGTTCAGAGTTTTCTTGGTCTAGCCGGCTATTATCGGAGGTTCGTGAAGGATTTCTCTAAGATTGCAGGACCGCTTACAAAGCTCACTCAAAAGAAAACAAAGTTCGTGTGGGATGATAAGTGTGAGAGCAGCTTCCAAGAATTGAAGAAAAGATTGACTACCGCACCTATTCTTGCATTGCTTGAAGGGAGTCAATGTTTTGTAATTTATAGCGATACTTTGAAGAAATGTTTGGGTTGTGTGTTGATGCAAAATGGAAGAGTGATTGCGTATGCTTCTAGGAAATCGAAGCCGTATGAATTGAACTACCCGACGCATGATTTGGAATTAGCGGTTATTGTGTTTGCACTCAAGAAATGGAGGCACTATCTATGGGGTAACAAGTTCGAGGTGTTTACTGATCACAAGAGCTTGAAATACTTGTTCTCACAAAAAGAGTTGAATATGAGGCAAAGGCGGTGGATGGAGCTTTTGGATGATTATAACTGCACAATCAATTATGTGCCCGGTAGAGCAAATATAGTTGCAGATGCCTTAAGTAGGAAAACGAGCATGGCAAAACTGGAAGTCAAGGTGCAGGAGTTGTTGGAGGAAGCATTTTTGTGGAAACCACAATTGACTCAGAAAGGGTTACTTTTTGCCACTACACAAGTTCAATCGACCTTGCTGTCTGAATTACGAGAGGCTCAACAGAAGGACAAACAGTTCCAGAAGATTAAAGAAAGCAACACAGATTTCAAGTTTCATGATGATGGTATTTGGAGGTTTAGGAATCGGATTTGTGTTCCTAATGAGCTAGAGCTGAAAAAGAAGATTCTTGAAGAAGCCCATAATTCAAGATATACTATTCACCCCGGCAGAACAAAGATGTACTGGGATTTGAAGCAACACTATTGGTGGAATAACATGAAAAGAGAGATTGCAGAGTTTGTGGCACGGTGTTTGACTTGCCAGAGAGTCAAAGCGGAACATCAACGACCGGCAGGTTTACTTCAACTGTTGGAGATTCCTCAATGAAAATGGGAACATATAACTATAGACTTTGTTATGGACCAGCCCAGGTCACAAAAAGGTCATGACGCCGTTTGGGTCATAGTGGATAGATTGACTAAGTCAGCGCACTTCTTACCGATGAACAAGGAGGATAGTCCTGAGAAGTTGGGAGATATGTATGTGGCGGAGATTGTAAGATTGCACGGGATGCCTGTGAGTATTGTATCAGATAGGGATCCTCGTTTTACTTCCCGATTTTGGAAGAGATTGCAAGAAGCTTTGGGAACGAAGTTGAGTTTTAGCATGGCTTATCACCCTTAGACTGATGGACAATCGGAGAGAACTATTCAGATTCTGGAGGATATGCTGAGGGCGTGTGTTTTAGACTTTGGGAAAGGTTGGGAGAAATATCTGTCTCTAGCGGAGTTTGCTTATAATAATAGTTATCAGGCCACTATCGGGATGGCCCCATTTGAGGCGTTGTATGGACGTAAGTGTCGATCCTCAATTTACTGGGATGGAGTAGGTGAAACGAAGACTTTTGACCCGACCCTTCTACTTGAACTTATGAAGACTGTTGATAATATTCACCTCATCCGGAAGCGGATGCTTACCACCCAAAGCAAGCAGAAAAGTTATGCAGACCGTCGGAGACGGAGCTTAGAGTTTGAGGTTGGCGACAAGGTATTCTTGAAGATATCACCCCGAAGGGGACTGATTAAACACGGCAAGGGTAGAAAGTTGAGCCCGAGATTTGTAGGACCATTCGTGATAATTGAGAAGGTTGGCAAATTGGCGTATCGCCTAGTACTACCCCAAAACCTCTCCAATATTCACGACGTCTTTCATGTTTCGATGCTGCGGAAGTATCACCCTGATCCATCGCATATCTTGGAGCCAGAGCCGTTGCAGCTTCGGGAGAATTTGTCTTATGAAGAGAAGCCCATTCGGATCCTAGACCAGCAAGAGCAGGAGTTGCGCAACAAATCTATACCGATGGTGAAAGTGTTGTGGGATCATGGAGTTGAAGAAGCAACGTGAGAAAGGCGAGACCAGATGGAGCAACAATATCCAGCTTTATTTCAAAGGTAATATTGAATTTCAGGACGAAATTAATTTAAGGAGGGGAGGATGTGAGGCCCAACCTCGATTTGCGTGCGATACCTCATTTCGTGTACCCTAACCTAGATTTGTGTGCCTTAACCTAGATTTAAGAATCGTGTTTCGTTTTGTATGCCTTGCATTGAATTATGTGCATTCATTTAGGGTTGCGTGCATTTACTTGAAAAATGTGCATTCGTCTCGTAGTTCGTGCCCTACCTCGTAGTGCGTGCCCTAAACCTAGGAAAGCGTGCACTCACGCTAATCGAGAAAGCATCTTACACGAAGCACTAGGTCATTAATTAATCCTACAAATCCCACTAACTAATATTAAATCACTAATTCAACCCACTAGAAGACAAAATCTCACAAAAAGCTAAACATTCCTCATTCTTTATTCTTTATTCTTTTGCACTTTCCAAACACACAATTAAATAAAGCTCAAAAGATGACAAAGATTCAGATTTTTCATGCCTTGGCCGACCACCTTGTGAGCTTTTGTGCTTGCTTGCAAAATTCAATTTATTCCTCAAACATTCTTAGACAACTTATGACACAAATGCATAAAAAAATTACCCAAAAACCCTTCCCAATGCACCCATATTTTCGACCCATTCTCTTGCCATGCTAGGAAATTCAAAAACCATGCTTCTTGAAGACACAAATCTGAATTTTTTATGCCCAAGGCCAACACAAGCCTCAACAATTGAAAAATCTTTTATTTTTCTTTCATTTCTCTCTCTCCCTCTCATTCTTCTCTCTCTCTCTCGGCTTTGGCGGAGTTTCTACACTCCATAGCTCATCTTCATCACTCCATGATTCATCAAGGCAAGCAAGAAGCTAGGAAGCTCGACTAAGCAAGCTAGGTTGCAAGAAACACACATGCAAGCTTATTGAACATCTATTTCGGCTTAGGTGAGTTTGCTAGCTTCCATTTCTTTTCTTCTTGTTCTAACCACATGCACCTACTAAGAACTTGGTCACTAAGCTAGGAAAAATAGAGAAAATCGAGTGGTGTCTTGGCTAAGCAAGGAAGAAGATCAACTTTGTGCTTCACCAAGAGTCTTGTGCATCTTCTTGTTGTTTTGCTAAGGTGAGGGCTAAAACTTCTTGAAAATCTTTCAAAAAAACCACATGCATGCTCTTAAATGTTTATCTTTGCTTCTGTACTTGAGATATATGTGTGTTCATAAGCTTTTACAACCATGCATGGCAAGATTTTGGGCTAGAATGTGACGATAGATGAAATCGTGCATGTGACAGCTTTTTGTCTTGTTGGTGCGAGGTGATTTTGGCTAGGTAAATGATGTTTAAAATGCATGAAAATTGGTAGTTGACTAGTTTTGCCAGTTCTGAACATTTTTCCCAGAAATAGGCCAAAGCTAATTTTGACTCTAAGGTCCTCAAAATAGCTCCTCAAAATGGAAAATCATTGAAATGTGTCCAAATCTGGAAAAAATGAAGCAGGTTTTGGCAAATTCACTGACCGTGTAGAACGAACCAGTTTAAACTTAGTAAATGATATTCAAAATGCATGAAATTTGGTGTGCTGCTATATTTTTCAGTTCAGGACATTTTTTTCAGAAATGGACTAATGTTAAATCTGACCCTAAGGACCTCAAAAACGACAAGTATTGAAATGTGTGCATATCTGGACAATTTTGTGCAGTCTCACTGTTTTGGCTTTAACTATTGAACCCGAACTCCAAATGATGCGAGGTTTGTTTCTAACTTTAGTTCACTTCTTAAGATTTAATTTGACATCTTTTTCACTGGAATTGGAGATTGTTTGCTTGTCTTAATGATTGTGAGAATACAGCCCATTGCAGTGAGGGTTTTACTTAGTGATATGCTTAGAAAAATTATTGTAGCTCCTCTTGTTGTGTTAAATGCTTGGTATTGTGACATTGGGATGTTGTGTAGACTGTTTTGAATACTTGAGGGTGTTTGAATTAATCGATGCATGGCTTGAGTTTGATTTTGAGATGACTTGGGGCTTAATCGCACGGGTAAGCACGAATTGGAACCCTAGTAACTAGGTGAATTTGCTAAGTGTTGATCCTTTGGATGTTGTGTTCGATTATGTGTTTAGTAGGCTGCCCGTAATTGCCCTTGTAGCCCTAAATATGATTTCGATGATTTCATGTTGATAAGTAGGCTTTTCTTGCACCCGGTCCCACGTAGATGTTGTTGCATGTTGAATAATCTTGTGATTTGATTACTTGAACTTTGAAACGAGTTATATGACTTGATTTACGTGCGTTACATGGCTTCCCGTTTAATGTTGATATAACTCCATGTGCCTTTCAAGTGAAATTACTTATCTTATCGTGCCTCGCTTGTTTACTTGTCAATGTGCAATCTTATGACTGCTCGGAGGCAACCTACTTTGTTGTCCTCCTAATGTGATATATTAAATGTCATAAATGTGCATTGCATACAAGGTTGTAACTTTCATTCTGGCGTGGTAGCGTTCACACACACCGGGCGGCATCGGGCTTGTCGGTGCAACCGTGACTACCATTGTCCAATTCCCTCTCTCGCTTGGGGGCTAGAATTCCTCGGAGAGTTGGGTCGTAGGATTTCGGGTTACATCCGGAGTACACCCATTTGGCGTGATAAGGGGATGAATTGAAGTCGGCCACAACAACTGATACTGGAAATGAACTGAGAGCAAAAGCTCACCGTATCCTTTTCACTATGTGTATAAGTACTCTCGCTTGGTTCCTAGAGGACCTCGGGGAGGAAAGACGGGTAATTGTGTTCCTTTACTTTTATACTATTGTTATGTACTTATTTGTGATATATTCATGCTTGCAAAAAGGGTTTTCATAAGTTGAACCGGAAAATGAGTTTCAAAACCTATTTCTCGTTCCCCCTCGCTGAGTTCATAAGGACTCACCCTCTTTTATCATCTCAGGTGAAGAAGATCAAGAACAGGTACCCAAGAACGACGTACCCAATGACGATTCCTTGGAATGATTGCCTATCCTATGTGCTTTGCTTGATTATGGCCATTGTGAACACTATGCTGCTTGAAGACTATTTCTTTTCATGTTGCTTGATGTTTGTAATGTAAAAGACCCCCGTTGTAATTTGGGGTCTAATTTTGGCTTGTACTGATAATAACTAGACAGACACTACTATGTCGTTTTGCTATCGTTACTGGTTAGTATCTATCATAGGATTATGAAGTATCAGGTAAGGACTAAGTAAAATGAACCTATCCAATCTTAAGCAGGTACCCATTGTTAAGCGAAGATCAATAGGTACTTTTGTAACGAGGATTAACGAACAAACGAGACATAGTATCATGCTAGGTTATTAATCAAACGAGACATCAAGATAACTAGTAGGCGTTTCAATTGATAGTAAATAGTAATCTTAGTTGGAAATGAAATTTGAGGCGTTTAGAGAACTAGGCCAAACTAAATAGCCCAATTACAGCTGTTATGCTGCCAATTTTCTAGAAAATTATGGAGTTTAGGATAAAACATTAAGTGTTAAACTTTCATGAACAGTTAAGTACGAGATAGACTTGAATGTTTAGATCACACCCTAATCTAACCTTTATAGGCCGGGTTGGGGCGTGACAATGAGGGGCTACGGAAACCACCACGTTCCTCATTAGCCATCCTGGTGCCGCGCTGAGGGACATGCTGAGGGACGCGGGGCGGGGGTGGCACGGCCCCAACGCACGGGTATGTAGTGCAATACCTCGGCGTGATTCACTCGGTAGGCATTCTCGCCCACAATATAGCCCACGATATAGCCCACAATGTGCCACGAAGTGCCCACAACGTCTCCCTGCATGGACCTCGACCAGGAGGCTTGACACCATATACCCCCCTATTGTACATTTAGATGCAAAAACCCAAGTGACAACAGTAGCGTACATTTTGTCAGAGATTCATAATGGGTGTTCTACCCAATAAAATGCCCTATATGGCATGATCTTCGTACCCTACTTGCTCTTTATTGATAGCATATGATATCCAAATGCTTCAAAATTATTTTTTTCAAAAATATATTTTTTAATATTTAATAATTGAGAAAAATAGAAAAAAATCAGAAAATAGTAGAAAATTCTGAAAATTTTATTTTAATTCACACATTAATTTGTTAAATGATATTCAAAAATATTTTTTTTGAAAAATTAATTTTTAATATTAAAAAATTACGAAAAATAGGGAAAAATTAGAAAAAATACTAGAAAATTCAAAAAAAATTATATTAATTCATAAATTAATTTGTTTACAAGATATTTGGCATTAAATTTTTTTTGGATGGATTGGGAAACCGATTAATCTATTTCGCCTCACAAATGTGACGAACTGTTTGTCGGACAAGGCAAAGGTTAAGACTACTTCGTAGATTTGGAAACCACTTGTAAAAGAATATCAATGTCCACATTCGTGTCATAATACATTCCGCATGCCCAATACCCCCGAATGCTTAACATTGCCTATCATGCCCAACGTCCCCTAGTAGTGCCAAAGCCGTCCCCCAACGTCCCCCATCGTCCACCAAGTGTACCCCCATAGTGCCCCAGCTGTAACACCCCGATCCCTCTCGAGACCGGGAGTTCTATCAATCGATCTATTCACAACCCAAACCAAACCCGGGCATAAATTTTTAGAGAAAACGGACGGAGTCTCCCCTGTTTCTAGGCAAGATATAAAACTTGCGACAGCATATAAGTGGACCAATACCATGTCCAAACATTCAACCACCTCAAGGCCATCCGAGCCTTGGTTCACAACAAGCAAAACACAAGTAAATATACATTCAAGCTTAGCAATTAAACTACACCAACCTATTTCATAAGCTAGACTATCATACCTTTCTATCTCTTTTCCTTTAACATTACAAGTATACATTGAAGTTAAGCTACATTAACTAAATACACAATCTAGTGAACTTAAATTACATCCCCTTTAACTTTAAATACATATAATACATAAAAGCATACAACTTTACAACTTTGACAACTCAAGTCACATAGGCACGCAGGACAACTCTTCAAGCACGGACTTTCATGAAATCACAAACTTTCCAGCTAACATGGCATTTCCTGAAATGTGGTGGTGAGGAGTGAGTATACACAACACGTATACTCAGTGAGGGCGAGACAGATATCGAATTGGAGAGAAAGAAAGTCGTGAAATGCAAATAAGACAGTTAAGCAATATAACTGATAAATAAGCAATCAATACAATAAGCAATTACTATAAGCATTAACACAACCATTCAAAGCTATACCACACTCTGAAGGCTATGGTTCACTCATACGAGCAATGTACCATTTTACGAGCGATACATCAATCTCGAGCTTGATGTTGACAACGATGACAATAAGCGCGCATCCACCTTATAACACCAGTTTGGAATACCCCGGAAGTATCCATCAATCTACGACCCAAATCTCCTTGGGAGGCAACCCAAGCGAGAAGAGGGAATAGCAGCGGAGCTAGAGCAACCAACACTGGCAACCTGAGGCTACCTAGAGAGGCCCATCACTCACGCGCGAGACACTATGCAATGCAAGACTCGATACAAGGCGATAAACAAGCAATAAAGCCATACGTGGGAGAATAGCAAAGTAGGTTACTCTCGCACGCAATAGCAACAGTTGATATGCATTTCAATCAAAATCAATTCAAACAAGTATATCAAGCGACCCTAAGCATTCTATAGACATAATATCAAGAAAACAAGCAAAATCACCAATCGGCCCTAACTATCAAAACACTACCATTTTCAAACGAGCCACGAGTTCTGGAAATCGACTTCACCAATCCTCCTAGGTCACCATAAGGCACATCTAAAGACCCCGAAACCCTACTTTACTCTAGAATTCACGCAAAGTCCCGATTTCCCCCTTTGCTCATTTGAACTACAACTATACCAACCAAACACCCAACCAACGCCATAATCGCACCAAAAGTGCTTCCATGGCCTTCCGAAACAATGCCAACACGCAAAATGAGAAAACGCTAAACTCGACCTAAACGACCCCGAATTTCACCAAGGTTTAATTCCTATTTTTTCCATTACGCAACCCAAATAAACCACACATTTAGGCATTCTAGCACACCTAGCACATTTCTACATCAACGGACAGCATAATGGAGCAACTTCATCGTTTCAAGGGTTTACTATTCACAAAACACTATTCAACAACCAATTTAAATTGCAATCTCAACATTTAACCGCAGAAAATGTTAAAAAGCTATAAATACACGTTCTACAATTGCCAAGGAACATTCTAGAAGCATCAAAATGCTTTAAACAACAATCTACAAATAAATTCTAAAAATCAAAGTTTAGATACAAATATTTCAAATGCGCAAATAACGATGAAACCCTCACCTTAGATGCTCCTAGACGCTAGGAAAACCTCGTAGGATGCCTCGGAAACCACCCCGTGGAAGCCCTGGCGAAGAATCGAAGATTTTGGCTTGAAATCTTTTTTTTTTTTATCTCATATTTTCGGCCCTACTTGCTGCAATTCAGTTCTGTTTTTTTTTTTTTTTTTTTGCTATTTTAGGCTATTAAAAAGGGCACAAGGTCAAAATGGTCAATCCCCTTGGTCAAAGCTCACTTAAGTTGGTCAAACTAGCTTATTTTATGCATTTTTAGGCTAAAACAACTAAGGAAACATCAATTCTAGCTAACAACAATTAAATTATAAAATTTAAGGCACTAAAATACTAGTTTCACTATTTGCTGAGGACTCGAATTCATTTCCTAACTATCTCTCTCGATATGCAATGCACGTTGCGACAACAAAGAAGTAACAATTAATTCTCAAAGAATCTAAGAAATATATCATTTTTGGAAAGCATCATAGTTTAGAATTTACTCCAGCTCGGAGTTACCTTTCTCATTTATTTGAAAATCGAGTGATTTTAACGCAAAACAACCAAAACCGATTTTTAAAATAATCAAAACAATCAAGGTAATCAATATTCATTTAAAATAATTAATTTAACTAGTTCTAGAATATTTTAAAGAATTATGAAGTTAATATCAAGCTACAAATGAAGGTTAATATAAACACGTAGTCAAACACAATTAAACCCTAACATTTAAGATAACACTTAATAAATCACAAGAAAAGAAAATCAATTACTATAATAATCAGGAATATGTAATAATCTTTTAATTATTCAATTTACAACTACTAAATGCTTCCAAGAGGAATATTAAAATAGTGCAAATTGGTTGATTTAACTAATTAAATATTTAATCAAATGCAGTCAGGTGCTATTAAATGCATGCCGGGTTCGGGTTATCACACCAGCCGTGCCCCAACAATGCCTTAACAGCGCCCCTTGAGCGCCCCGTGCGCCACTTGCGCGCACCATCGTGCGGCATGGGCGCCCCATGCGCGCCCGATGTCCATACTATCGTGCGGCATAGGAGCCCCATGCGCACACCATTGTACAGCATGTGGGCCACATGCGCGTACAATCGTGCGGCATGCACGCCCGATGCGCCCACCATCGTGCGACATGGGCGCACCATGCTCTCACCTTCGTGAGGCATGCGCGCACCATCGTACGGCATGTGCGCCCCAAGCGTACACCATCGTGCGGCATGTGGGCCACATGCGCGCACCATCGTGTGGCATGCGCGCCGGATGAGTGCACTATCGTGCGTCATGGGTGCCCCATGCACGCACATTCGTGAGGCATGCGTGCACCATCGTGCGGCATGGGCGCCCCATAGCGCAACAACCATGCCCCATGCACCACCCTACAGCGCAACAACCATGTCTGCCGTGGCCCAATCGTTAACCATCTGAGGCCCCATCGCGGCTCATTTGAGGCCCCAAGTACGTGCCCCAAATACGTGC
>CM075776.1:46017733-46052733 GCA_037974665.1 Ehretia macrophylla | reverse complement strand
ATTCATCAATCATCATGCAAGCATAAATCAATCAATCAATTGGGAGATCAGCAACAAGAGTGCCCGATTCCCGCATTCAATAATAATCAATCAATATCATTTTATCATCATCAATAATCATATCATCATCATCAATAACATCAATAATCAATTAAACAACAAATAACTAAGTTAGATGACAAAGTAGGCCATCTAACCGAACATGCATAATATACATAATTAAACTCTAAATTACTCAACAACAGCTCACCATTCATCACTCAAAAACTACCCAACTATCTAAGGCATCGTTCAAGAAATTAAAGAATGACAACCTAAACTTCTAAAATTCATAACTTACAATCTACTAATCCAAACATTGCCAAATCAGTTCCTATCACTCACCCATTCAACCTACTACATTAGCCCTCTCGGAAATCCACCATAACACCTCCATACCATGCCCGATAACCCTAAAACCCTATGACGTCATGGCTGGATTTTCCGGATTTTCACACAAACAATGTAATCGAAAATTCGGCATTACAACAGCGCTAACACGTAATTATCAAGTATTTAGAAATCGACGGCAATCGATTTCGATCAACACAACTCATTTAATTCAACTTTGAACATTTTAATCAAAATTAAATACCCGGAAAATAAAAATTATGCTATATCCGACAGAAACTCGTAGTATTAGTATATAATGATCCCTAGCATGCAAGGAGCAATAATCTATCATCAGATTTCAATTCTAACGGTTCAATCTTCATTTATACGCAAAAACACAAAAATGACATTTTGAGATCTAGAATTTTTCTCTCACCTTTGATGTGTTTTGATGCAAGAAATGTGTAGAATGGATGCCAAACAATCAATTTCAAGCTTTGAATCACTCAATTCGGCTTTGAAACGCAAAATCTGTGAGAAAAATGCTTTGAAAATGCCTTATCTTTCTCCTCCAAGGAGCCACGGTTTTGTGTGTGTTTTTGGAGTGTGTTTTGTGTTGTGTGAGTGTGTGTTGATGACATTATATAATAAAAAGCTTGGTCAATTAAAAAAATGCAAAGTCAAAGTTAGTTTTAATAGGTATTTTTGTGTTTTTAATGACTTTAATTGCATTTTAGTGCTCACCAAGTTAAAAATAATTATGCAACCCCCAAAATATCACAAGTGGATTATTTTTAGGTGACAAGAAGTTTTACATTCAAAGAATTCCACCCGAGTCGGCTTAAAACTCGATTTTCGCAAAAGTCGGTGTAAAAACCCTAATAAATTCTTAAGCCGATTTTAAAACCGTTTTCATCAAACACAGGTCTATTAAAGTCCGTGGACTAGGTCTAGAAGGGTTAAAAAGACCAGTTTCAAAATTATAGCGGACGTGTTTCGAAAACACTATTCACTGAAAATCGACGATAAAATTTCTGACTCCGTTTTTGATGAAAATTTCATGAATGCACATTTAGCACGTATTAGGAGTATTGACATCAAAATTATAACATTCTAGGTCATATAGCACATAAACAGGTCAAATGCACGCAAAACGAGATAAAACACGTAAATCGAGTTAAAGCAGAAAAATGGGGTTTCACAAGACATGTCTCGTTTTATGTGCCTTGCATCGAATTGCGTGCATTCATTTAAGGTTGCGTGCATTTTCTTGGGAAACATGCATTCGTCTCATAGTTCGTGCTTTACCTCGTAGTGCGTGCCCTAAACCTAAGAAAGCATGCCCGCACGCTAATCAAGAAAGCATCTTACACGAAGCACTAGATTATTAATTAATCCTACAAATTCCACTAACTAATATTATAATACTAAATCAACTCACTTGAAGACAAAATTTTACCAAAAGCTAAACATTCTTATTCTTTATTCTTTATTCTTTTGCATATCCCAAGCTCACACAATTAAATAATGCTCAAAACATGACAAAAATTCAGAATTGAGCAATGCTTTGGCCGACCATAACATGCATTTGACAAGAATTTGCATAAATTAAAAACAAACCTAGATATTCTATGACAATGCATAAAAAAAATGAAACAAAACACACCTACCAAGCTTCACTTTCTCGACCAAAACACTCCATGCTTCCTCACATTTTAAATAATGCACAATGACTAAGGAATTTTCAGAAATTGTAGAGCTTTAGGCTGACACATGCATTCAAAACATCCTCAAAGCATCTTCAACCTCATTTTTGCTTTCAAACCTTCTCTCAAGCTCTCATCTCCTCTCTCTCTCTCGGCCTTAGCATTTTCATAGGCTTCCATGACTAAAAAATTTCTCCCCATAACACACAAGCATCGTCCAAAGCAAGGGAAAACAAGTAGCTAGCTCAAAAAACATATGCAAGCACACAAGAACCCTTCATTTCGGCCCTAGGTATGTTTGATAGCTTTTCTTTCATCTCCTTTTGTTCTAACCACATGCACATACTAAGAACATGATAACTTAGCTAGGAATTAGAGAATCTCAAGCTATCTCTCGGCCAAGCAAGGAGAAAAGACGTTTTTGTGCATCTTCAAGAGCTTTGTGCATCTTCATCTATTGTCTTGCTAAGGTGAGGGTTAATCTTTTTTAAAAGCTTTCAAAAAACCACATGCATGCCTTCATATGTCTATATTTGCCTCTGTACTTGTTGTATATGTGTGTGCATGATCTTATATAACCATGCAAGGCAAGATATTTGGCTAGAACTTGAAGATAGATAAAATCGCGTAGCTGGGAGATTTCTGACTTGGTAGAGCGAGGTGCATTTGGCCTGATAAATGATGTTGAAAATGCGTGAACATTGGTAGGTGACTAGTTTTGTCAGTTCTTAGCATTTTTTGTAAAAATAGGTCAAGGCCAATTTTGACTCTAAGGTCTCCAAAATGGTAAAACATCGAAAGGTGTCTAAATCTGGAAAATCTGGGAAAATGGAGCAGGTTTTTGGCAGTTCACTGTCCTTGTAGAACGAAATAGTTTTGACCTAGTAAATGATATTTAAAATGCATGAAAGTTGGTAGGTTGCTAGATTTTTTAGTTCTGGACATTTTTTTAAGAAATATACTAAAGCTAAATCTGACCCTAAGACCCTAAAAAATAGCAAGTATTGAAATATGTACGAATCTGGACAGTTTTGCATAGTCTCGCGGTTTTAGCTATAACTCTTGAATCCGAACTCCAAATGATGCGAGGTTTGTTTCTGGATTTAAATCACTCATTAAGATTTAATTTGACATTTTGTTCACTAAAATTGGATATTGTTTGCTTGTCTAAATGATTGTGGGAAAACAGACGATTGCAGTGAGATTTTTATTTAGTGATATGCTTTGAAAAATATTGTAACTTCTCTTGTGGTATTGAATGCTTGGGATTGTGGCACTTGGATGTTGTGTGGACTGTTTTGGATGATTGAAGATGTTTTAATTAATCGATGCATGGCTTGGGTTTAATTACGTGACAACTTGTGGCTTAAATCACACGTGTAAGCATGAATTGAAACCCTATTGAATATGAAAACTCGCTAAGTGTTGATCCTATGGTTATTGTGTCTAATTGTGTGATTAGTGGGCTGCCTAATAAATGTTAAGTATGCTTGAAATGTGATTCCCGATGATTACATGTTGATAAGTAGACCTTTTTTGCACCCGGTCCCACGTAGACGTTGTTGCATGCTTGTATAAACTTATTATCTGATTACGTGAACCCCGAAATGAGTTATATGACTAGATTTACATGTGTTACATGACTGCCCGTTTAATATTCATATAACCCCATGTGTATTACAAGTGAAATTAAATATCAAAGTATGCCTCGTGTGTTTACTTGTCAATGTACGATCTTATAACTGCTCGGAGGCAACCTACTTTGTTGTCCTCCTAATGTGATATGTTAAATGTTATAAATGTGCATTGCATACAAGGTTGCAACCTTTCATTCTGGCATGGTAGCGTTCACGCACACCAGGCGGCATCAGGCTTGCCGGTGCAACCGTGACTACCATGGTCCAATTCCCTCTCTCGCTTGGGGGCTAGACTTCGTCGGAGAGTTGGGTCGTAGGATTTCAGGGTACATCTGGAGTACACCCATTTGGCATGATAAGTGGATGATTTGAAGTCGGCCGCAACAACTGTTATTGGAAATAAATTGAGAGCAAAAGCTCACCGTATCCTTTTCACTATGTGTATAAGTACTCTCGCTTGGTTCCTAGAGGATTTCAGGGAAGAAATACGGGTAATTGTGTTCTTTTACTTTTATATTACATTATAAACTTACTCGTGTTATATGTCATGCATTCAGAAAGGGTTTTTTCATAAGTTGAACTGGAAAAAGAGTTTCAAAATATATTTCTCGTTCCCCCTTGTTGAGTTCATAAGGACTCACCCTCTTTTATCAACATAGGTGAAGAAGATCAGGAACAGGTACCCGTGGATAATGTGCCTATTGATGACTCCTTGGAGTGATTGCATGCCCTACGTGCTTTACGTGATTGTGGCTATTTTGTGAACGATATGTTGTTTTGAAGACTATTTCTTATATTGCTTGTTGTCGTTATTGTAAATAACCCCCGTTGTAATTTGGGGTCTAATTTTGATTTGTACTGATTATAACTAGGCAAACACCCTATTGATCGTTTTGTTGCTTTGATTAGTAACTACTACAAGCTTATGAAGTATTAGGCAAAGAGTTAGGTAAAATGAATCTATCCAATCTTAAATAGGTACTCATTTGTAGGCTAAGGGATAACAGGCACTTGTGTAACAGACGTTAACAAATAAATGGGACATAGTTATTATGCTAGGTTTGTTAATTAAACGAGACTATGAGATTAATAGTAGGCATATCGATTGGTGATAAATAGTAATCTTAGTTGGAATCGAATTTGAGATTGAAAGTTTTGAGGCGTTTAGACAATTAGGTCAAACTAAAGAGCCAATTACAGCCGTTATGCTGCCGGGTTTTTCAAAAATCTTTTGGAGTTCTAGGCTAACGTTAAGCGTTAAACCTTAATGAACGATTAAGTACGTGAAATGATATAAATGTTTAGATCACACCCTAGTCTAACCTCTATAGGTCGGGTTGGGGCGTGACACCTTATATTAATGGTATCAAAGCTTAGTTTACTAACTAGGCATTAGTTGGGTTCAACTCTCGGACCATGGGTATAAGCCCTAAGGTAATTATGATGTCTTGTTTATATGTGTTAATGTGTGCTAATTTGTTTTAATTGATTTGAGCATTGAATATTATGTGCTTTTGTGGACCATATGTATTATGTATCATGCACACTGACACGTTAGTGCCCTTGATAATGCATGCATGCTTTTATACTCCCTCCTTGATACATGTGCATAACCCTGACTGACTGTTTATACACATAGATAGTTAGGATTAGGACTTTCAGGGAAGTGAATTTGTGCAGGACGAACGAAAAGGCTCGGTTAGAGATTTCTCGCATCTTCACAGGTACTCGATGGATCGTATGTATTATTGGATATGCATATATAAAATGCGTAGCACATGTATAAATGCAGAGGTAAATTTATCCCCTTATCTTTGGAATACCCATACCTATGATTAAGTTATCAATTTTATAGCTATGAAGTTCTTGATTCCGTTAAACCGTTCTTCTAATTGTGGTTCAAGCATAAAGGTTAATGACATACAACTTTCCTTAAGATATAAGAGTATACTATTGGACAAGTGGAGTAGAATATGTATATTCATATGCTTATAATGGAAGTTTGACTTAGGGGTTGCTTTTGAATCAAATTCTTATATCTTAAATTGGTGTAATAGACTATTTATACGATTAAATCTTTACTTGATTGGAATGAAGCATTGATGAATCCGATATCACCGCGACCTAGAAATTAAGAGGTGAATTCATGGAAGTTGATAATAGTTACTTTTAGGGGTTAGATTATTAAGACATGGATAGTGTATTTGAGTGACTTAACAATTGATAACCTCAAGACATGTAGGCAACTCTGGAGAGCAAATTTAACAAGGTTGATGATTCTTTAGTATAACAAGATATAGGGATGCTGGAATCGAGGAATTCACGTAGCTAGAACTCGTGTTTGGAAGACTATACCTAAATGTTGGATCGAATAGAAGTGTAAGGTATTGAATTATGCATTAGATGACTACCGTTGCTAAAGGTCCTAAGTTGGATATTTGTACTATTAAGAAACATAGTATTAGTTTGGTGCCCCTCGGATTTAGCTGTAATTATGCAAAGTAAGTCATTCTACACCCTCGTTATTTGGATACCCTAGAGGATGTTAGGAAACATATATCCCTAAGTAATACCAATGGACCTGCTATATAAACCATGGAAATGATATTAAGCATCTGGTTGTAAAGTGGAGTCGTTATGGTATGATTAGTAATCCTAAATAGCTAATAGTAAGTATGAATGATGATTGATGGTAAACCCTAGGACCTAAGGTCGATGAGTCTTGATGTTCTTAGCTAGTTGAACATGTAAATAAAGAGAGTAAGATTTCATATAGTCAAGATAGAGATGAATTAGAGTCACGATGACCCAAGAGACTAATGTTAGACTACCATATTTATGTGCACCGTTTCACTTCTAGAAACTAGCGGTTGGTAGACTTCGAATCGTGGTCGTTGAATAGAGGGTTGATCTTGTAGTGATAATTAAATGAGCGATTGATTACTTTTGAAGTTCTATTAGATTATATTGAAGGATGCCTTGTGATTATAATTCTTATGATGACATAGCCTTGAAGTTATTTCGTGTAACAAGCTACTTAGATTAGTATGGCAAGTATCTTATGAGTTAGATCATTTCGGTACCCATTTATAGTCATAGGATTGTTGTTGTACAACCGGTAACCTAGTGAAAAATTGATATCACTTACATGGCTATGGCCCTAACTTAGTAACACTAATGTTGAAGATATATTGGTGGGCATTAAGTGTTCGAAGGAATGACTAGGTCGCTAAGTAAGTAGGACCATTGTCTTCTTAAGTATGACGAAACCTTGGATTGAGATGAGTGGAATTTATTTGAAGTTGAAACTATCTGTCTTAGGACGTTTGGATAAGATTAAAAGAAATTATGAAGCTTCGTGACTTGAAAATAGAGATTTGAATAAGAAAATAAATTGTGGATCATAAGCTGATGAAGCTTACTTGAAGAGTTGAACTAGTACCGCATGATTAGTTTACCCATGCAATTTCGATGGCAATTTGTTGGTGGTACTTAACAAACCTTAGAATTCGAGTTTAATGAATCTCAACGGTCTTTCTCCTTGATTACGAGCGTGAAGGTTAACGAAGCTGGGAAAGGATGTTAGTGAATAGGAGCCTATAACCGGGAGACTAGTTATTAGAAGATTTGCTAATCTAATGTACCGGCTTCTAGTTCATCCCGCATCGCCAGTTTTGGTTACCAAAAATGGCCCACTTGGAGCTCTTGATTCCGTGGCGCGGCTCAATGAAGCAGCCGCACTGTCCTACCTATTTAAAGTTTGAGAATAGGTCGAGAGCGTTGCGCCCCCGATGCCTTTACTCATTGGCTTTACGCGATAGAACTCGCACGCAATCTCCAGCTATCCTGAGGGAAACTTCGGAGGGAACCAGCTACTAGATGGTTCGATTAGTCTTTTACCCCTATACCCAAGTCAGACGAACGATTTGCACGTCAGTATCACTGTGGGCCTCTACCAGAGTTTCCTCTGGCTTTGCCGTACTCAGGCATAGTTCACCATCTTTCGGGTCCCGACAGGTATGCTCGTACTCGAACCCTTCTCAGAAGATCAAGGTCGGTCAGCGGTGCACCCCCCGGGAGGGATCTTGCCAATCAGCTTCCTTGCGCCTTGCGGGTTTACACACCCGTTGACTCGCACACATGTCAGACTCCTTGGTCCGTGTTTCAAGACGGGTCAAATGAGGAGCCCGCAGGCCAGCACCAGGAGCGCACAGATGCCGAAGCATGTCGAAGGCGCGCGCAGCCCTGCCACGATCTAGGCGACGGCTTTTCGCGGGCATATCTACTGACCGGGCTTTGGCCGTGGCCCCAATCCGCGCAAGTCCGCTCCCCGAGCTGATCTGCGGACCGACTCTCGTCGTTCTGCATACGACTGGGGCGCATCACTAACCCCCATCCGCTTCCCTCCCGACAATTTCAAGCAATCTTTGACTCTCTTTTCAAAGTCCTTTTCATCTTTCCCTCGCGGTACTTGTTCGCTATCGGTCTCTTGCCCGTATTTAGCCTTGGATGGAATTTATCGCCCGCTTAGGGCTGCATTCCCAAACAACCCGACTCGCCGACAGCGCCTCGTGGTGTGATAGGGTTCGGGCACGACGGGGTTCTTACCCTCTCTGGCACCCCTTTCCAAGGGACTTAGGCCCGGTCCGCCACTGAGGACGCTTCTCCAGACTACAATTCGGACGATGGAGCAGCCCAATTCTCAAGCTGGGTTGTTCCCGGTTCGCTCGCTGTTACTAAGGGAATCTTTGTAAGTTTCTTTTCGACCGCTTATTGATATGCTTAAACTCAACGGGTAATCCCTCCTGACTTGGGGTCGCGATCTTAGCGCATAGCACCGGAGGGTCTATCTTCAATCCCACACGCGCAACAGGATGACGCACGACAACTTGCGAGATGAATGGACCAACCACCACTTGTCGTGACGTCCATCGCGCCGGACTCGTATTTCGGCCAACGACACCTCGAGACACGGCAGGCCACAATCCGCCCCCACGTACGAACCCGGCAACCAAATGTTATGGAATGGGGTGGAGGGGTGACGCGATGCGTGACACCCAGGCAGACGTGCCCCCGGCCTGATGGCTTCGGGCGCAACTTGCGTTCAAAGACTCGATGGTTCACGGGATTATGCAATTCACACCAAGTATCGTATTTTGCTATGTTTTTCATCGATGCGAGAGCCGAGATATCCGTTGCCGAGAGTCGTTTTCCTTTCGTAAGGGACCTAGGCCTATCCCGGCACACCGCAGACGGGGCATGGATAGGCTGACCCCCAATTTTCATTTTCCTTGGCGCATTCCGCGCTGGGGTTCGTTGTTTGCGGGGTGGTCGCCCCGACTCAGGACAGACACGCGGGCTAGGGACGAGCCGTCTCGCTCACTCGGCCCCGCATTATTTAAACGGGTTCGCAGGTCGTTCTGCCTTCGCAGGGTTCAACAATGATACTTCCGCAGGTTCACCTACAGAAACCTTGTTACAACTTCTCCTTCCTCTAAATGATAAGGTTCAGTGGACTTCTCGCGACGTCGTGGGCAGCGAACTGCCCACGTCGCCACGATCCGAACACTTCACCGGATCATTCAATCGGTAGGAGCGATGGGCGGTGTGTACAAAGGGCAGGGACGTAGTCAACGCGAGTTAATGACTCGCACTTACTAGGAATTCCTCGTTCAAGACCAACAATTGCAATGATCTATCCCCATCACGATGAAATTTCAAAGATTACCCAGGTCTATCAGCCAAGGCTATAGACTCGTTGAATACATCAGTGTAGCGCGCATGCGGCCCAGAACATCTAAGGGCATCACTGACCTGTTATTGCCTCAAACTTTAGCGGCCTAAAAGGCTGTAGTCCCTCTAAGAAGCTAGCTGCGGAGGGATACCTTCGCATAGCTAGTTAGCAAGCTAAGGTCTCGTTCGTTAACGGAATTAACCAGACAAATCGCTTATCACGCCCCAACCCGGCCTATAAAGGTTAGACTAGGGTATGATCTAAACATTCCAGTCTATCTCGTACTTAACTGTTCATGAAAATTTAATACTTAACGTTTTAGCCTAAACTCCAAAATTTTTGAAAAACCGGTAGCATAACGGCTGTAATTAGACTCTTTGGTTTGACCTAATTCTCTAAACGCCTCAAAATTTACAATCTCAACTTCATTTCCAACTAAGATTACTATTTATGATCAATTGAAACGCCTACCAATTATCTTGAAGTCTCGTTTTATTAATAACCTAGCATGATGCTATGTCTCGTTGGTTTGTTAATCCTCGTTACGAAAGTACCTGTTGATCTTAACTTAATAGTGAGTACCTGCTTAAGATTGGATATGTTCATTTTACTTAATTCTTACCTGATACTTCATAATCCTATAATAAATACTAGCTAATGACGATAGCAAAACGAACATAGTAGTGTCTGCCTAGTTATTATCAGTACAAACCAAAATTAGACCCGAAATTACAACGGGGGTCTTTTACATCACAACATTAAGCAACATGAAAAGAAATAGTCTTCAAGTAGCATAGTGTTCACAAATAGCCATAATCACGCAAAGCACATAGGACAGGCAATCACTCCAAGGAATCATTGTTAGGCACATCGTCCTCGAGTACCTGTTCTTGATCTTCTTCACCTGAGATGATAAAAGAGGGTGAGTCCTTATGAACTCAGTGAGGGGGAAACGAGAAATAGGTTTTGAAACTCATTTTCTGGTTCAACTTATGAAAACCCTTTTGCAAGCATGAATATAACACAATTAAGTACATAACAATAATATAAGGTAAAGGAACACAATTACCTGTCTTTCATCCCCGAGGTCCTCTAGGAACCAAGCGAGAGTACTTATACACATAATGAAAATGATACGGTGAGCTTTTGTTCTTAGTTCATTTCCAGTGTTAGTTGTTGCGGCCGATTTCAAATCATCCCCTTATCACGCCAAATGGGTGTACTCCGGATGTACCCCGAAATCCTACGACCCAACTCTCCGAGGAAGTCTAGCCCTCAAGCGAGAGAGGGAATTGGACAATGGTAGTCACGGTTGCACCGGCAAGCCCGATGCCACCCGGTGTGCGTGAACGCTACCACACCAAAATGAAAGGTTGCAACCTTGTATGCAATGCACATTTATGACATTTAATATATCACATTAGGAGGACAACAAAGTAGGTTGCCTCCGAGCAGTCATAAGATTGCACATTGACAAGTAAACAAGCGAGGCACGATAAGACAAGTAATTTCACTTGAAAGGCATATGGAGTTATATGATCATTAAACGGGCAGCCATGTAACGCACGTAAATCAAGTCATATAACTCATTTCAACGTCCACGTAATCAAATAATAAGATTATTCAACATGCAACGACAATCTACGTGGGTTCGGGTGCAAGAAAGGCCTACTTGTCAACATGTAATCATCAAGATCGCATTTAGGGCTACAATGGCAACTACAGGCAGCCTACTAAATGTATAATTACACACAATATTCAAATGATCATAACTTAGCAAGTTTACCTAGTCACTAGGGTTTCCATTTCGTGCTTACCCGTGCGATTAAGCCCCAAGTCAACTCAAAATCAATCTCAAGCATGCATCGATTAGTTCAATCATCCTCAAGTATTCAAAACAGTCCACACAACATCCCAATGCCACAATCCCAAGCATTTAATTCAACAAGAGAAGTTACAACAATTTTTCTAAGCACATCACTAAGTGAAACCCTCACGGTAATGGGCTGTTTTCTCACAATCATTAAGACAAGCAAACAATCTCCAATTCCAATGAATAGTAAAATTAAAGCTTAATAAGTGAACTAAATTCAGAAACAAACCTCACATCATTTGGAGTTCGGGTTCAATAGTTATAGCCAAAACAGTGAGATTGCACAAAACTGTCCAGATTTGCACATATTTCAATACTTGTCGTTTTTGAGGTCCTTAGGGTCAGATTTAGCCTTAGTCCATTTCTGACAAAAATGTCCAGAACGGAAAAATATAGCAGCAAACTAAATTTCATGGATTTTGGATATCATTTACTAAGTCAAAACTGGTTCGTTCCACAATGTCAGTGAATCTGCCAAAACCTGCTTCATTTTTCCAAATTTTCCAGATTTGGACACATTTTAATAACTTGCCATTTCGAGGACCTTAGGGTCAAATTTAGCTTTGGCCTATTTCTGGAAAAATTTTCAGAACTGGAAAACCTAGTTACCTACCAATTTTCAAGCATTTTCAACATCATTTGCCTAGCCAAAATCATCTTACACCAACAAGACAGAAAGCTGTCACAAACCCGAATTCATTTATCACCACCTTCCAGCTCAAAATCTTGCCATGCATGGTTATAAAAGCTTATGAACACACATATATCTCAAGTACAGAAGCAAAGATAAACATTTAAGAGCATGAATGTGGGTTTTTGAAAGATTTTCAAAAAGTTTTAGCCCTTACCTTAGCAAAACAACAAGAAGATGCACAAGAGTCTTGGTGAAGCACAAAGTTGATCTTCTTCCTTGCTTAGCCGAGAACCACTCGAATTTTCTCTATTTTTTCCTAGCTTAGTGACCAAGTTCTTAGTAGCTGCATGTGGTTAGAACAAGAAGAAAAAAAATGAAAGCTAGCAAACTCACCTAGGCCGAAATGGTTGTTCAAAGAGCTTGCATGTGTGATTCTTGCAACTTAGCTTGCTTAGTCGAGCTTCTTAGCTACTTGCTTGCCTTGATGAACCATGGAATGATGAAGATGAGCTATGGAGTGAATGAACTCAGCCAAAGCCGAGAGAGAGAGAGAAGAATGAGAGGGAGAGAGAGAAGAACGAGAGGAAAATGAGAGAAATGAAAAAAAATAAAAGCCTTGCAATTGATGAAGCATGTGTTGGCCTTGGGCATGTAAAAAATCAGATTTGTGTCTTCAAGAAGCACAATTTTTGAATCACCTAGCATGGGCAAGATCTTATGTCAAGATTGGTAGAGTTTTGAGGAGTTTTGAGCTAATTTTTTATGCTTTTGTGTCATAGAATTGTCATAGAATGTTTGGAGAATAATTGAATTAAGCAAGCAAGCACAAAAGCCCATATGGTGGTCGGCCAAGGCATGTAGAAATCTTATTTTTTTTTGTCATCTATTAGAGTATTATTTAATTGTGTGTTGAAAGTGCAAAAGAATAAGGAATAAAGAATAAGGAATGTCTAGCTTTTTGTGAGATTTTGTCTTCTAGTGAGTTGAATTAGTAATTTAATATTAGTTAGTGGGATTTGTAGGATTAATTATTGATCTAGTGCTTCATGTAAGATGCTTTCTTGATTAGCGTGAGGGCATACTTTCCTAGGTCTAGGGCACACACTAAGAGGTAGGGCACGAACTACGAGACAAATGCACATTTTCCAAGTAAATGCACGCAACCCTAAATGAATGCACGTAATTTAATGCAAGGCACACAAAACGAAACACAACTCTTAAACCTAGGTCAAGGCACGCAAATCTAGGTTAGGGCACACGAAATGAGGTATCGCATGCAAATCGAGGTCGGGCCTCACATCGCTCCACCAACTAAGAACGACTATGCACCACCACCCATAGAATCAAGAAAGAGCCATGGATGGACCCATTGATCGATAAGGAGAAAGATGGAGTAGTCACACACAACATAATCCATTTGATAAACTTGGGAGGGAAGCCATAACCTTCAAGAACACCCTGCAAAAACTCCCAATTTACAGAATCAAAAGCCTTGCGAAGATCAATCTTAAGCATGCAACGAGGGGAAAAGGTTTAAGACAAGGGGACCCCATCTCTCCCTTTATCTTCATCCTTTATTTGGAATATTTCTCTAGAATGCTTGCCTCCCTCAAGACAACAGATGGATTTAATTTTCATGCTAAGTGTGATGCTCTTCACATTTCACACATGGCTTTTGCTGATGATTTGTTCCTTTTTTGCTCAGGGTGATTCCTTTTCAGTTCAGCTCCTGATGGACAAACTACTCTTGTTTGGAGATGTTTTTGGACTGAAGGCTAGCCTGGACAAATCTTGCATTCTCACTGTTGGTGTCCATGGAAGGGACTTGGAGGATTTGTATAGAATCACGGGGTTTTCTCAAGGCACAACGCCTTTTCGATACTTGGGTATCCCGCTTGCAGCTTTGAGGCTTACTTTGGCTCATTATCTGCCCTTTATTTCCAGGATTGCTGCCCATATCAATTCTTGGAGTGGGTCTTCACTTTCGTATGTGGGTCACTTGGAACTTATCAAATCGGTTCTGCAATGAGTGGACTATTTTTGGCTTTCCATCTTTCCTATTCCTGCAAATGTTCTGGGCAGACTTATTAAGCTTAGCAGGAATTTTTTGTGGAGTGGTAACTCTCTTTTGAAGAAGAAGTCGTTGGTCGCATGGAAGGACATTTGTTTGCCCAAAGATGATGGGGGCTTGGGCATTATCAATCTGAGTGCATGGAACAATGCCTTACTCTCACGCACCCTTTGGAATATCCATGCCAAAAAGGACTCTCTGTGGGTCAGATGGATTTTCCATTACTACTTGAGAGGGGTTGAGATTTGGGACTTAAAATGAAAGCATGAGGACTCTCCCCTCATCAAGAAACTTTGCATGATTTCTGATTAGATTTTGTCCATTGAGGGATCTCACATTCTGGCAGATTTGCACCTCAACAGCTGGGGCAGTGAGGATCATTTTATTGCCAAGACTGCATACAATTTCTGAAGGCCAAGGGCCAACCAGGTCAGTTGGGCAAACGATGTCTAGAATGGCTCCAACACTCCTAAGCATAATTTCATACTTTGGCTCAATGTGAAGCAACGACTGCTTACTATGGACCGTCTTCAATTCCAAGATTCGGATGACAATTGCTCTTTTTTTTGGGTTGCATTGGAAACAAATCAGCACCTTTTCTTTCAGTGTTCTTTTTACAACGGTGTTTGGGATGCTATTAGAGTCTGGCTGCAGATTCGGCACAGTATGACAACCATTCTGAGCGTACTCAAGTGGCTCAAAAAGGAAGCTCGTGGGACAGGTTTTCAAGCTAAGTTAAAACGCATTGCTCTGGCGGTAACGGTTTACCATCTTTGGAAGGCCCGCAATCTTTGTATTTTTGAAAGTAAAAGACCGAAGATGGACTGCATCGTTCGAAGGATCATGATACATACTTGTAAAGTTATTTTCACTTTGTATCATTCCCTTACGGAACCTGTGTAATTTGGGGTCCGCTTGCCTGGGTTAGCCCAGTGCTTTTGTTTATCTCTTGATTCCTTTGTCTCTCCTGGGTATGCCCAGTGTATTTGTACAATTTTGATCAATATAATTCACATTTACCGATAAAAAAAAGAGCTCTCAATCTGTCAATCCTTACTATGTCTGGACCTGGTAAATTTCCCCGTGTTGAGTCAAATTAAGCCGCAGGCTCCACTCTTGGTGGTGCCCTTCCATCAATTCCTTTAAGTTTCAGCCTTGCAACCATACTCCCCTCGGAACCCAAAAACTTTGATTTCTCATAAGGTGCCGGCGGAGTCCTAAAAGCAACATCCGTCGATCCCAAGTCGGCATCGTTTATGGTTGAGACTAGGACGGTATTTGATCATCTTCGAGCCCCCAACTTTCATTCTTGATTAATGAAAACATCCTTGGCAAATGCTTTCGCAGTTGTTCGTCTTTCATAAATCCAAGAATTTCACCTATGACTATGAAATACGAATGCCCCCAACTGTCCATGTTAATCATTACTCCGATCCCGAAGGCCAACTCAATAAGATCGAAATCCTATAATGTTATCCCATGCTAATGTATACAGAGCGTAGTGTCACGGGATCAGAGATTGAGTCTGAAAATCCTGTCTCCGTGCGGCCTTAGCCAACACTGAAGGCTAGCTAAGTGCGCCTGTGAGTGGTTGAGATCAGAGTGAGCAGCACGAAACTAAGGTGTTAGAGGTTGGCAGCCTCAACACTTAGTCATTTTTCAGCACACAAGCTTGCAGTAGGCGGTTTGAGTGAAGTCTAACCCGAAGGCAAGCTAAACCGAGGGACTATTGCTTGTAGGAAACTGAAATTTGGCTAAGTATAGAGAGCTTGAAGGATGCACAGAAATGGCTGAGTAAATCTGTTTTTCATTGCTCAAAATGGCTTATACAATGCTCTATTTATAGCTTACACAAAGAATGATCAAAGGCCTATGATCTATACACTTGGCGCCATTGTGATCTTGGCATTTGTCATCTTTACAAAGATATTTACATAGATAATTAGCTAGAAAATTCTAGACTTAAGCACTAGAAATGCAGCTGGAAAAATCTGGACAGTCTCGGGCAGCTTGGGCAGCCTGTCGGGCAGCCTGGGCAGTTTCTTTCTTTAGCCATTTTCTAGAATATTCCTGCACCAATTCTGGATTTCTCCACCAATTTCCACCGAGCTGCTTCCTGCACTATCTCCACCGCCCTAGAATGCTCTAGAAACATAGGGAAGGCTCTAGAATTACCTTAGGTAGATTTTCGCACAAGCACCATCGGCCTCGTTTCGTGCACATTTCTGCAAAGCCGCCAATCTCGTTGGGCCGAAACATGCGTTCCATCTCACCCTCCCCCACCTAAGTTGGCATCGTCCCCGACGCCTTGGCATGTTAGAACTCCTCGATCTCCTTTTTGAACTGCCACATCAAATCCTCATGCTCCCAGTTATTTTCATTCTCGGGCAAGCCTTTCTATTTCACCAAGTACTCAGTCCAGTTCTTCACTCCACGTTTGCGCTTCCGTCGGTCAGCCAAGATTTTATCCACCTGCTGGTCATATGAAGTGACGACGGCTGTTGGGGCACAACTTGATTTACCTCGGCTCGGGTTCTTCGCATCTGCATGATATGGCTTCAAAAAGCTCACATGGAACACCAGATGAATTTTCAACTTGGGTGGTAGCTCAAGTTGATAGGAAACTTTGCCGACCCATTTAACCACCCTGAACTGTCCTTCATGTCTCCGCACCAATCCTTTATGCACTGAACGCAGGGACTTGAATTGTGTAGGAATCTACCTCACCATCACCATGTCACATTCGTTATATTCCACGAACCGTCTCATTTTGTCGGCCCACTTCTTCATTTTCTTGGCTGCTTTCTCAAGAGTGGCACGGGCCATATCCCTTTCTTCTTGCATCTCCTTGGCAAACTTGTAGGTAGCTGGGGCATTCCTTATATAGCCAGAGTCAACCGCGTGTGGGGTTAACGGTTATTGGCCAGTGGCTAGTTCGAACGGGCTCCGTCCTGTTGATTCCGACCTCTGGAGGTTATAGGAAAACTGGGCCACATCAAGCAACCAAACCCAGTCCCGCTGATTAGCACTCACATAATGCCGCAAGTACAGCTACAATAGTGCGTTCACCCATTCCGTTTGTCCATCGGTCTGCGGATGAAAGCTTGTTAAAAAGCCCAGGTCGGAAACAAGCAACTTGAACAGCTCAGACCAAAACTTGCCAGTGAAATGAGGGTCACGGTCACTGACTATCATCTTCGGCACTCCCCACCATTTCACCACGTACCTCATGAAGAGTCTGGCTGTCTCTTGTGTGGTAACATCTAGCTAGGCTGGGATGAAGATAGCATACTTCGAAAACCTATCTACCACGACCAAAATTGTACCACACCTCTCTGACTTCGGCAGGCAAGTGATGAAATCCATTATGACACTTTCAAACGAGTACTCTGGCACAGGTAACAGTTGTAAGAGTCTAGCCGGATGTTTCTGCTCGATCTTGTCTTGCTGGCACACAAGACATGTTCGCACATAAGTCTCCATATCATCTCATATCCGTGGCCAGTAATAAGCATCCTCGACCAAGGCCATGGTGCGATGCATGCCAGGGTGACCTGTCCATGATGAGTCATGGCACTCATTTAGAATTTCATGCCTCAAGTTTCCCCACTTTGGCACGTACAGTCGGTCACCCTTCGTCAGCAACAATCCGTCCCTTTCCCAAAACCGTCGGGTCTTGCCTTCCTTGGCATAGTTGATCAATCCTTGAGCAACTGGATCATGCTTCAGCCCCTCCTATATCTTGTCATTCAAGGGACTAGTGGGACGACTAATGGTAGCAAGCTCTACCTTTCGGCTCAGTGCATCAGCAACACGGTTGTCACAGCCTGGCTTGTACTCCATCACGAAATCAAACTCCGCCAAAAATCCTTACCACTGGGCTTGCTTGGGAGTCAACTTCTTTTGGGTTTGGAAATAGCTTGTAGCAACATTATCAGTCCGCACCACAAACTTCGTCCCAAGCAAGTAATGCCGCCAGGTCCATAGGCAATGCACGACAGCAGTCATCTCCTTCTCATGCACCGAGTACCGTCGTTCCATGTCGTTTAGCTTACGGCTCTCATAGGCAATTGGGTGTTTATCCTGCATCAACACACCACCAATTGCAAAATCAGAGGCATTAGTATGCACCTCAAATGGCTTACCAAAATTTGGTAACGCCAACATCGGCTCGGCTGTTACTGCTACTTTAAGGGCTTCGAAGGCACATTGGCACGTCTCGTCCCACAACCACGGCCTATTTTTCTTGAGTATATCCATCAATGGAGCAGCAATAGCTGAATAGCCCTTGATAAATCTCTGATAATAGTTCACCAAGCTGAGAAATGATCGCAACTGTGGGACACCATTGGGTGGCTCCGAGTCAAGAATAGCTTGCACCTTGGCTGGATCCATCCAAATCTTGCCTTTGCCAATAATATGCCCAAGGAAATGCACCTCTTCCTTGGCGAAGCTACACTTCTCCAGTTTAATGTACAGCTCGTGCTCTCTCAACTTTTGGAAAACCTGCCTCAAATGCACCACATGGTCCTCCACACTCGAGCTGTAAACGACAATGTTGTCTAGGTAGACGACCATGAACTTGTCCAGGAATAGTTGGATAACTTTGTTCATCAAAGTACAAAATGTGGAAGGGGCGTTAGTTAAACCAAATGGCATGACCAGAATTCATAAGCACTATACCTGGTCACGCAGGCCATTTTTGCTTCGTCCCCTTCAGCAATCCTGACTTGCCAATATCCCGACCACAAGTCAATTTTGGAGAAGTACCGAGCTGTACCCAACTGGTCAAACAACTCCATGATAAGTGGGATTGGGTACTTGTTCTTGATGGTGATCTTGTTCAGTGCCCAATAATCCATGCACATCCTCAGGGAACCATCGGCCTTTTTTTGGAACAGCACCGGAGCACCAAACGGGCTACTGGATGGCCTGACCATGCCTATATCAAGAAGTTCTTGCAACTGCTGTTTTAGCTTGGCTAACTCATTTTGGGCTGTCCTGTACGGTGGTTGGGCTGGAGGTCGTGCACCTTCCACCAACTCGATTCTATGATCCACTTCGCGTTTCGAGGGCAACTGTTTAGGCAACTCCTTAGGCATGATATCTGCATAATCATCAAGCACAACCTGTACAGGCTGGGGAATAGGGTCTGGTCCCTTATCTGGTTCATCCTCATGGACAGCCACCAAGTACGTTTTCTCCTGCCGTTTAAGCCCTTTCACCAATTGCATGGCCGAAGGGGTCTTGGCTTCGGCTTTGGTTTCCTACACCATCGGTACTGTGCATGGCATGCAACCGCCTGTTAACACAAGTAAGTTACCAAATGGAACCAAGAAAGCATGTACCTCATCAAGCCACTCCAACCCGAGCACCACGTCATTGTCATCCAATGGCACTATGGTGTAGTTGACATAGCCTTGCCATTCACCGATCCTAGTCCGCATACCACGAGCAACACCAATGATAGGCACGACCTTGGAGTTGGCTGCCTTAATTAGGCCTTGGGTCTTGGTCACCCAAAGGTTCATCTTGGTTGCAACATCGGCCCTCATGAAATTGTTGGTGGCCCTTGTGTCCACTAATGCCTTCAGCGGTCTGCCCCTGATATTGATGGAGACAAACAACGACCCCTTCCTTTGTTCTGCCGGTTTCTCCACTTCAGCCTTCACGGCATTTAGAATCCACAACGAACCCATCTGTGGTTCCTGCTCTTGGGACTGTTTGGCTTCACGTTTCTAGATCACCGAAGCCATCTTGCCTCTTTGGGGACATTCGGCAATACGGCGGTCCTTGCTGCTACATAGGTAGCACTCGTACATTTTCGGCTTGAACTGTTGGTCCCCCCATTTACCACCGTCAACTTGTTGTTTGCCCTTGCCTTTGTTTTGTGGAGGTTTAAATGAGCCATACTTGTTTGCATTTGTAGAGGACGAGGTTGAGCCCTTGTCCCGATTTCCTCTTCCCCCACATTTCCCCTTGTTCGGTCCTTGGCCCTTGGGCTTGGCACTATCACCTTTCCTTGGAAATTCAATTAGGCTCTCGGCCATTGCTCGCAGCAATGGCCGAAGAAAGATCTTGCACGCCATGGCGTTGGAGCTCTTGCCTCGCCCATGGTTGCAAACAGTCTAGGAAAGCAAATAAGGCATCTTTATCAGAGAAGTCAGGGTTTTCAATTAATACCTCTTGAAATGCCTTGACATATTCACGTATCACGCCCTTATGCGTCAGCCGCCTCAATCGTCCACGGGCCTCGTACTCAACATTTTCAGGATAGAACTGCCTCTTGATTTCAGCCTTGAAATCGTCCCAAGTATTGATGGTGCATAACCCTTTCTCAATGTTGGCAGAATGACGACTCCACCATAGCATAGTAACATCGGTCAAGAATAACGGTGCCGTACGTACTCTTGCTTCATTGTCAACCAGCCCCGTTGCAGCAAAATATTGTTCCAGATTCCACAAGAAGTTCTCCAACTCCCTGGCATTACGATTGCCACTGAACGGCTTCGGTCTAGGCACGTCCAGTTTCGGGGAAGAAACGGCTACCGTAGCTATACCACCGCTAATAGCAGCCTTGCACAAAGCAACATCAGCCTTAACCGACTCGAGTTTTGTCCGCAATTCAGCCAAACTCGAGCTGAATTGTGTACGAAACTCCTCCAATGTCTTTTGCATTGAATCTACAAAAGAGTTTATAGAAGAGAGCACCTGACCTTGCAGCTCTTTGTTTCGGTCCTCTAGCTCTTGCACTCGTTCAGCCAGCTCAGACTCACTACCGACTTCCACCTGCCTTAGCTGAGTACACACATCATCCAGCACTGCAGTGTTCTCCAACGTGGCTTGTTCCACCCGCACAAGCCTAGCTTCGAGGGTGTTCAACTGATCCTTCGAGCCATGTTGCGAAGACCCCTTCTTCGCCTTGCTCCTGGTTGTCGTCCCTTCAACAATACCCTGTTCAGTGCCGGTCATCTCCTCATCCGAGGCAGCCATAGTCCCACACGATCACGAACCCACAGACTGAAAGAAGAAAGCACAATGCAGTCTTCAGCAGCACCAATTCGAGCCAAGCAGCCTTGGCTCTGATACCACCTATCACGGGATCAAAGATTGAATCTGAAAATCCTGTCTCCGTGCGGCCTTAGCCAACACTGAAGGCTAGCTAAGTAGGCCTGTGAGTGGTTGAGATCAGAGTGAGCAGCACGAAACTAAGGTGTTAGAGGTTGGCAGCCTCAACACTTAGTCATTTTTTAGCACACAAGCTTGCAATGGGCGGTTTGAGTGAAGTCTAACCCAAAGGCAAGCTAAACCGAGGGACTATTGCGTGTAGGAAACTGAAATTTGGCCAAGTATAGAGAGCTTGAAGGATGCACGGAAATGGCTGAGTAAATCTATTTTTCATTTCTCAAAATGGCTTATACAAAGCTCTATTTATAGCTTACACAAAGAATGATCAAAGGCCTATGATCTATACACTTGGCGCCATTGTGATCTTGCCATTTGTCATCTTTACAAAGATATTTACATAGATAATTAGCTAGAAAATTCTAGACTTAAGCACTAGAAATGCAGCTGGAAAAATCTGGACAGTCTCGGGCAGCATGGGCAGCCTGTCGGGCAGCATGGGCAGCCTGTCGGGCAGCCTGGGCAGTTTCCTTCTTTAGCCATTTTCTAGAATATTCCAGCACCAATTCTGGATTTCTCCTCCAATTTTTTCCCAGCTGCTTCCTATACTATCTCCACCGCCCTAGAATGCTTTAGAAACATAGGGAAAGGTCTAGAATTACCTTAGGCAGATTTTCGCACAAGCACCATCGGCCTCGTTTCGTGCATGTTTCAGCAAAGCCTTCAGTCTCGTTGGGACAAAACGTGTGTTCCGTCTCAGTAGGCTTGCTTTGAGCACTCTAATTTCTTCAAAGTAACAGCGCCGGAGGCACGACCCGGCCTGTTAAGGCCATGAGCTCATCGCCGGCAGAAAGGACGAGACGACCTGTGCATACCTGAGGCGGACCGGCCGACCCATCCCAAAGTCCAACTACGAGCTTTTTAACTGCAACAACTTAAATATACGCTATTGGAGCTGGAATTACCGTGGCTGCTGGCACCAGACTTGCCCTCTAATGGATCCTCGTTAAGGGATTTAGATTGTACTCATTCCAATTACCAGACTCTTGGAGCCTGGTATTGTTATTTATTGTCACTACCTCCCCGTGTCAGGATTGGGTAATTTGCGCGCCTGCTGCCTTCCTTGGATGTGGTAGCTATTTCTCAGGCTCCCTCTCCGGAATCGAACTCTAATTCTCCGTCACCCGTCACCACCATGGTAGGCCACTATCCTACCATCGAAAGTTGATAGGGCATAAATTTGAGTGATGCGTCGCTGGCACGAGGGCCGTGCAATCCGTCGAGTTATCATGAATCATCGCAGCAACGGGCAAAGCCTGCGTCGACCTTTTATCTAATAAATGCATTCCTTCCAGAAGTCGGGGTTTGTTGCACATATTAGCTCTAGAATTACTACGGTTATCCGAGTAGTAGATACCATCAAACAAACTATAACTGATTTAATGAGCCATTCGCTGTTTCACAGTCTGAATTAGTTTATACTTACACATGCATGGCTTAATCTTTGAGACAAGCATATGACTACTAGCAGGATCAACCAGGTAGCATTCCTCACCGACGCCAACGTCGTACGAGGCACATCGTCCCCTAAGGGTCGACGGCTCCAGACGAGCTCACGACCGTCGTACGTGATTAGCGACGAATGCTGATTTCAGGCAAAGAGAGGCCAAGGACTCCATACTGTCATGGTGTGCCGCATCCGAGAGATCGAGCGACGCCCCACGGGCCACGTGTGCCGCACTAGTTTGAGTGAGTAGCGTGGAACACGGGACGTGCTTAGGAGTTCGCCCCACATTGTCAACGGAGGCAGACACAAGGCAAAAGATGGACGATGTGACTTTAGACTGCCTTCTTTGTAGGTACGCAACACAGGAAACTGACCTACCGACCGAGGCAACGTAAGCACTCGGCCCATGAATGAAGAAGCAAGCAGGGGCAGACGTCGCTGCTCAAGCAGGGATCCAACCGACCCACACAAGCTGACCACCACTCACGCACTATCACGTTCGCTATGCCCAGACCACCAAGTCGGTAACTGCCCCACCATCTTGGCAAACGAAGCCCTTCAGGTGAACGGAACCGGCGAGATGGCCCAAGCACGCACCGCTAGGCACGAAGAATTTCTGAGGGACACGGGAGGGGGAAGAGCATGAGGTGCATGACCAGGCCATATGTCGCAAGCTTAAGGACATTTTTCGTGATGCCTAACCATGCACCGATTGCACGCAACTGAGGTACCAACCGAAAGCGGACTTCCTGCCCACGCGGTGCTTGGATCGCTACGACACTAGACCACATCCGTCGCATTACAACTCAGCGAGGACCATGGCATCGTGTGCTAGGCGATTCGCACATCGCGCAGGCCAGTGGGAACACATCGGGGGACGGATTTGAGGCAGCACGGTGCTTGGATCACCACGACATTGAAGTATCAGCAATCGTCTCATCACAACGCTCGCGTCGTTGCTTAATGAAAGCCAATGCCACATGTGCTAGGCGATTCGCGCATCACGCATGCCCCCTACCGTCCCCATGTATGCACCCGTATGCACGGAACGGGACAAGCAAACTACCTTCCTGCCCACCCAGTGCTTGGATTACCACGACACTATACCACGTCCGTAGCATTACGACTCAGCGAGGACCATGGCATCGTGTACTAGGCAATTTGCGCATCGCGTAGGCCAGTGGGAACACACCTAGGGACGACTTCGAGGCCGCACGGTGCGTGGATCACCACGATATTGAAGTATCAGCAATCGTCTCATTGCAATGCTCGTGTCGTTGCTTAACGACAGCCAATGCCATATGTGCTAGGCGATTCGCGCATCACGCATGCCCCCCACCGTCCCCCTACATGCACCCGTATGCACGGAACGGGAAAAGCAAACTACCTTCCAGCCCACGCGGTGCTTGGATTGCCACGACACTAGACCACGTCCATCGCATTACAACTCAGCGAGGACCATGGCGTCGTGTGCTAGGCGATTCGCGCATTGCACAGGCCAGTCGAAAACAACCGGGGGATAGCTTCAAGGTCGGATGATGCTTGGATCACCATGACATTGAAGCATCAGCAATCGTCTCATCGCAACGCTCGCGTCATTGCTTAATGAAAGCCAATGCCACATGTGCTAGGTGATTCGCGTATCACGTATGCCCCCCACTATCCCCCTGTATGCATGGAACAGGACAAGCAAACTACCTTCCTGCCCAAACGGTTCTTGGATCACCACGACACTAAACCACGTCTGTCGCATTACGACTCAGCGAGGACCATGGCGTCGTGTGCTAGGCGATTCGTACATCGCACAGGCCTGTAGGAACCAACCGATGGACGGCTTCAAGGCCGCATAGTGCTTGGATTGCCACGATATTGAAGCATCAGCAATCGTCTCGTCGCAAAGCTCACGTCGTTGCTTAACGAAAGCCAATGCCACATGTGCTAGGCGATTCGCACATCACGCATGCCCCCCACTGTCTCCCCGTATGCATGGAATGGGACAAGTAAACTACCTCTCTGCCCACGCGGTGCTTGGATCGCCATGACACTAGACCACGTCCGTCGCATTACGACTCAGCGAGGACCATGGCATCCTGTGCTTGGCAATTCGCGCATCGCACAGGCCCGTCGGATGCAACCGGGGGACGGTTTCAAGGCCGCATGGTGCTTGGATCGCCACGACATTGAAGCATCAGCAATCGTCTCATCGTAACACTCGCGTCGTTGCTTAACAAAAGCCAATGCCACATGTGCTAGGCGATTTGCGCATCACGCATGCCCCCCACCGTCCCCCTGTTTGCACGGAACGGGACAATCAAACTACCTTCCTGCCTAAGCGGTGCTTGGATCGCCACAACACTAGACCACATCCGTCGCATTACGACTCAGCGAGGACCATGGCGTCTTGTGCTAGGCGATTCACACATCGCACAAGCCTATCGTAACCAACCGGGGGACGACTTCAAGGCCGCATAGTGCTTGGATCGTACGACATTAAAGGATCAGCAATCGTCTCATCGCAAAGCTCATGTCGTTGCTTATTGAAAGCCAATGCCACATGTGCTAGGCGATTCGCACATCATGCACGCCCCCCACCGTCCCCTCGTATGCACGGAACAGGACAAGCAAACTACCTTCCTGCCCACGCGATGCTTGGATCGCCACGATACTAGACCACGTCCGTCGCATTACGACTCAACGAGGACCATGGCATCGTGTGCTAGACAATTCGCACGTCGCACAGACACGTCAGAACCAACCGGGGGACGGCTTCAAGGCCGCATGGTGCTTGGATCGCCACGACATTAAAGCATCAGCAATCGTCTCATCGCAAAGCTCGCATTGTTGCTTAACGAAAGCCAATACCACATGTGCTAGGCGATTCACGCATCACGCATGCCCCCCACCGTGCCTCCGTATGTACAGAACCGAACAAGCAAACTACCTTCCTGCCCACGCAGTGCTTGGATAGCCACGACACTAGACCACGTCCATCGCTTTACGACTTAGCGAGGACCATGGCGTCGTGTGCTAGGCGATTCGCGTATTGCCCAGGCACGTCAGAACCCACCGGGGGACGGCCTCAAGGCCGCAGGTGCTTGGATCGCCACGACATTGAAGCATTAGCAATCGTCTCATCACAACGCTCGTGTTGTTGCTTAATGAAAGCCAATGCCACGTGTGCTAGGCGATTCGCGCATCACGCTTGCCCCCACCATCCCCCAAGAGCGACCCAAGCCCACGTGGTGCTTGGATCGCCACAACACTAGATCATGGCCGGGCGCATCCACTCGACAACGGCCATGGCTTCGTGTGCTAGGCAATTCGCGCATTGCGCAAGCCCAACGACATGTAGGGGGGACGGGAATGGCTAGTTTTGTGACTAGGCAACCACCCACCCCCTCATTAGCCATCTCAATGACGTTGACGGTGTTGTGGCACCAAGATGGATAATGAGGGGTTAGGGAAGCCACCACGTTCCTCATTAGCCATCCTGGTGCCGCGTCGAGGGACATGCCTAGGGACGCGTGGCGGGGGTAGCACGGCCCCAACGCACGGGTATGCAACGCAATACCTCGGCGTGATTCACTCGGTAGGCATTCCTGCCCACAATATAGCCCACGATATAGCGCACAATATGCCACGAAGTGCCCACAACGTCCCCCCGCATGGACCTCGACTAGGAGGCTTGACACCACATACCCCCCTATAGTACATTTATATGCAAAAACCTAAGTGACAACAGTAGCGTACATTTTGCCAGAGATTCATAATGGGTGTTTTACACTATAAAAAGCCCCATATGGCATGATCTTCGTACCCAACTTGCTCCTTATTGATAGCATATGATATCCAAATGCTTCAAAATTATTTATTTTGAAAAATTATTTTTTAATATTTAATAATTGCAAAAAATAAGGAAAAATCTGAAAAAAATAGTAGAAAATTCAGAAAAAATTATATTAATTCATACATTAATTTGTTAAATGATATTCAAAAATACTTTTTTTGGAAAATTAATTTTTAATATTTAAAAATTACGAAAAATAGGAAAAAATCAGAAAAAATAAAAAAAATGTAGGAAAATTTATATTAATTCATAAATTAATTTGTTTACATGATATTTGGCATTAAATTTTTTTTTGGATGGATTGGGAAACCAATTAATCTATTTCGCCTCACAAATGTGACTAACTGTTTGTCGGACAAGGCAAAGGTGAAGACTACTTCATAGATTCGGAAACCACTTGTAAAAGAATATCAATGTCCACATTCGTGTCATAATACTTTCCGCATGGCCAATACCCCCGAATGCTTAACATTGCCCGTCGCGCCCAACATCCCTAGTAGTGCCAAAGTCGTCCCTCAATATCCCCCATCGTCCCCCAAGTATACCTCTATAGTGCCCCAGTCGTGCCCCAATAGCGCCCCTTGAGCACCGCCTGGGCGCCAATTGCGCGCACCATCGTGCAGCACGGGCGCCCCACGCATGCACCTTCGTGCGGCATACGCGCCCGATGTCCGCACCATCGTGCAGCATGGGCGCCCCACACGCGCACATTCGTGCGGCATGGGCGCCCTATGCGCACACCATCGTGCGGCATACGGGCTGTAACACCCCGATCCCTCTCGAGACCGGGAGTTCTATCAATCGTTGTAATCACAACCCAAACCAAACCCGGGCATAAATTTTCAGGGAAAACGGACGGAGTCTCCCCTGTTTCTGGACGAAATGTAAAACCTGGAATAGCATATAAATGAACCAACACCGTGTCCAACATTCAACCACCTCAAGGCCATCTGAGCCTTGGTTCTCAGCAACTAAACACAGCATATAAATATACATTTCCTTTTTAAAAACTAACCTATCTCTTTACATCTTTTACAAGATCATTCAAACTTGACGTTTAATTCATACTAATCTACTGCATAAAATATACTATCATACCATTCTCACTATTTTCTTTTAGACAAATACAAACATGCATCGAGGTCAACTATACTACTGAATACATAACTAGCTTATCAATCTACCTCAACTACTTAGCTAGATTAAATTACATTTCTTTTAACAATAATTACATACAACATATGAAAGCACATATCTTTGCAACTTCGATACTCAAGCCACATTGGCACGCAAGACAACTCCTCAGGCACGAATCACGAAATCACGAACTTCTAGCTAATATGACATTTCCTGAAATGTGGTGGTGAGGAGTGAGTATACACAACACGTATACTCAGTGAGGGCGAGACAGATATCGAGTTGGAGAGAAAGAAAGTCGTGCAATGCAAATAAGACAGTTAAGCAACATAATTGATAAATAAGAAATCAAGACAAACAATCAATACAATAAGCAATTACTGAAAGCATTAACATAACCATTCAAAGCTATACCACACTCTGAAGGCTATGGTTCACTCTTACGAGCAATATACCATTTCACGAACGATACATCAATCTCGAGCTTGATGTTTGACAACAATGACAATAAGTGCGCAACCACCTTATAGCACCAGTTTGGAATATCCCGGAAGTATCCATCAATCTACGACCCAAATCTCCCTGGGACGCAACCCAAGTGAGAAAAGGGAATAGCAGCGGAGCTAGAGCAACCAACACTGGCAACCCGAGGCTACCCAGAGAGGCCCATCACTCACGCGCGAGACACTATGCAATGCAAGACTCTATACAAGGCAATAAATGAGCGATAGCACAACAATACAAACTAGTGACAACAAACGAGATAACAAGCAATAATAAGCAACAATAACACCAATTAACCAAGTATATCAAGCAATCCTAAGCATTCTATAAGCATAATATCAAGATAACAAACAAAATCACAAATCGGCCCCAACTATCAAAACACTACCATTTCCAAACGAGCCACGAGTTCTGGAAACCGACTTTGCCAATCCTCCTAGGTCACCATAAGGCACGTCTAAAGACCCCGAAACCCTACTTAACCCTAGAATTCACGCAAAGTCCCGATTTCTCCCTTTGCTCGTTTGAACTACAACTATATCAACCAAACACCCAACCAACGCCATAATCGCACCAAAAGTGCTTCCATGGCCTCCCGAAACAATGCCAACACGCAAAACGAGAAAACGCCAAACTCGACCTAAACGACCCCGACTTTCACCAAGGCTTAATTCCCATTTTTTCCATTACGCAACCCAAACAAACCATGCATTTAGGCATTCTAGCATATCTAGCATCTTCCTACATCAACAAAACGCGTAACGGAGAAACTTCATCGAAATGGGGGTTTACTATTCATTAATTACTATTCATTAATCAATTTAAATTGCAATCTCAACATTTAACCGCAAAAAATGTCAAAAAGCTATAAATACACGTTCTACAATTGCCAAGGAACATTCTGGAAGCATCAAAACGCTTTAAACAACAATCTACGGATAAATTCTAAAAATCAAAGTTTAGATACAAATATTTCAAATGCGCAAATAACGATGAAACTCTCACCTTAGACGCTCCTAGACGCTAGGAAAACCTCATAGGATGCCTTGGAAACCACCCCGTGGAAGCCCTCGCGAAGAATCGAAGATTTTGGCTTGAAATCTTTTTTTTTCTTTCCTCATATTTTCGGCCCTGCTATGCTGCTGTTCAGTTCTGTTTTTTTTTTCTTTCTATTTTAGGCTATTTAAAAGGGCACAAGGTCAAAATGGTCAATCCCCTTGGTCAAAGCTCACTTAAGTTGGTCAAACTAGCTTATTTTATGCATTTTTAGGCTAAAACAACTAAGGAAATGTTAATTCTAGCTAACAACAATTAAATTATAAAATTTAAGTCATCTAAATACTAGTTTCACTATTTGCTGAGGACTCGAATTCATTTCCTAACTATCTCTCTCGATATGCTATGCACTTTGCGTCAACCAAGAAGTGACAATTAAACCTCAAAGAATCTAAGAAATATATCATTTTTGGAAAGCATCATAGTTTAAAATTTACTCCGGCTCGGAGTTACTTTTCATTTAATTGAAATCCGAGCATTTAAGTGCAAGAAAACTAAAACCGATTGACATAAATATGAAATGTAGGTGATATTCCGTTAAAATAATTAACTCAAGTATTATTTTAATTGCTTCCAAAAGAAATATGAAAATAAAGCTACAATTAAATGTTTAACCAAAGATAAACACATAATTCAATGCTAACATTTAAGATAATACTTAATTAAATGCAATTAAATGTCATTAAATGCATGCCGGGTTCGGGTTATCACATCCTTCCCCCCTTAAAACAATTGCGTCCTCACAATTCTTCTTCCAATAGAACTCAGCATCATCCGAAATCCAATTCTGACTAATCTTCATCGGTTGAAGAATCCCGTTGACACGAATATCGAAGAAGAATAAAGTTCCAACCAAAAGCGCCTAGATAATACCAATAAAGACTAAAGCAAAGATACTGTAGATGTCATTAATACCACACAATAACAACAAGAAGAATACCCACGCACGAATCTCCAATAGAAGTCTAACTATTACTGCCCGAGAATCCCCAAGCAAAAAGCCAAATAAAGGCCCAATCAAAGGTTCCATCCAGAGGTTCAAAGAACTACCCCGCTGGTCATGAATTTCATAGAAGAAAATACTAAGAAACCCAATCAAATATACTTCCAAAGTTCCAAAGAAGCCTTCCAAATAATAACCCCATGGAACAACCAATTAAATTATGAGTTTTGCTATCAAATGCTGAGAGGAATATCAAAGGAAATAGCAGAGAGAAAATAATGTGCCCTATAAGACAATCAAGTTGAATAACAAATATAGTTTCCCAGATGGATGAAAACTCCAAGGATAAACACCGAACTGGTGAACAATATACCGAAACCAAACTCTGAGGCCTCTTCACTGTTTGCCAAGTGAGAACTTCATACAACCTTGCTAATAAGGAAAATACCAATAGAACGCCCAATAAGAATTTCAAAGAATACCATAAGTAATATGAGATAATGAGTCTGATAGGAATTCCAGTTACCAAACCAACTGAGGGATGCCAAAGAAAATACCCGAACAATGCTCCAGTAAGAAAGTACCAATAATTGCCCAATAAGTAATACTAAATAAATGACTACGAAGAATCCTAGAGAATGCCATTGGAGAATTTGCAATAAGGAATACCAGTAACACTCCAATAAAGACCGAGACACATATACCATAGATAATACCATGCAATAAGTCCGACTGAAAACCCAATAGCCAAGTCTACCAAGAAGTGCCAATGAAAGCCTCCAAAGAATACCCAAATAAAACCCCAAGAGAAAGCTATTCTTTCACAACTGCTAAGCACAGAGGAAGACCATAGAGATTCGCCAATAACCGAGCTCCAAAAGCAAACACCAATTCCCAAATAAAGGCCAGCCAAATGCCATTCATTTCCTGCCAACCCATACACTTGAGAGGCTTGCTGTGAACCACTTTCTTCAGGGGAGGAAGAGGACTTACTTACCAATTCCACGGGACATGTATGAATGCCAATATATCACAGTTATACACATGCCTTAAACTATTATGCAAGCAAGTTTACGAAACAATTTATTCAACAAAGTCACTCAAGCACGGCAATCAAGTCAAGCACAACATAATCAATTCAAATCGCAGCATAGCTAATTCAAGACATCTCAATACACACATTACAAGCAATACTTCAAGCAACTAACAATTCACGAGGTCGATTCGATTCACGAGGTCAATTCAATAAGTCAATTCGATAGACAACTAGACATTTCACCTTTCTTGAGAAACATTTAACACATAACACATAACTATATCACATAAGTGCATACATTCAAGTCAAGACACACAATCTCACATACAAGCATACACTTTCAAGACACACTTAACAAGCACACATTCAAGGACCACTACCCACCAGGACGAGGACCCTGTCCCGGCTTATAAGCTAGACAAGCTCTGATACCACCTGTAACACCCTGATCCCTCTCGAGACCGGGAGTTCTATCAATCGTTGTAATCACAACCCAAACCAAACCCGGGCATAAATTTTCAGGGAAAACGGACGGAGTCTTCCCTGTTTCTAGGCGAAATGTAAAACCTGGAATAGCATATAAATGGACCAACACCGTGTCCAACATTCAACCACCTCAAGGCCATCCGAGCCTTGGTTCTCAGCAACTAAACACAGCATATAAATATACATTTCCAGTTTAAAAACTAACCTATCTCTTTACATCTTTTACAAGATCATTCAAACTTGACGTTTAATTCATACTAATCTACTGCATAAAATATACTATCATACCATTCTCACTATTTTCTTTTAGACAAATACAAACATTCATCAAGGTTAACTATACTACTGAATACATAACTAGCTTATCAATCTACCTCAACTACTTAGCTAGATTAAATTACATTTCTTTTAACAATAATTACATACAACATATGAAAGCACATATCTTTGCAACTTCGACACTCAAGCCACATTGGCACGCAAGACAACTCCTCAGGCACGAACTTTCACGAAATCACGAACTTCCAGCTAATATGACATTTCCTGAAATGTGGCGGTGAGGAGTGAGTATACAAAACACGTATACTCAGTGAGGGCGAGACAGATATCGAGTTGGAGAGAAAGAAAGTTGTGCAATGCAAATAAGACAGTTAAGCAACATAATTGATAAATAAGCAATCAAGACAAACAATCAATACAATAAGCAATTACTGAAAGCATTAACACAACCATTCAAAGTTATACCACACTCTGAAGGCTATGGTTCACTCTTACGAGCAATATACCATTTCACGAGCGATATATCAATCTCGAGCTTGATGTTTGACAACGATGACAATAAGCGCGCAACCACCTTATAGCACCAGTTTGGAATACCACGGAAGTATCCATCAATCTACGACCCAAATCTCCCTGGGAGGCAACCCAAGCGAGAAAAGGGAATAGCAGCGGAGCTAGAGCAACCAACACTGGCAACCCGAGGCTACCCAGAGAGGCCCATCACTCGCGCGCGAGACACTATGCAATACAAGACTCGATACAAGACAATAAACGAGCGATAGCACAACAATACAAACTAGTGACAACAAACGAGATAACAAGCAATAATAAGCAATAATAACACCAATTAACCAAGTATATCAAGCAATCCTAAGCATTCTATAAGCATAATATCAAGATAACAAACAAAATCACAAATCGGCCCCAACTATCAAAACACTACCATTTCCAAACGAGCCACGAGTTCTGGAAACCGACTTTGCCAATCCTCCTAGGTCACCATAAGGCACGTCTAAAGACCCCGAAACCCTACCTAACCCTAGAATTCACGCAAAGTCCCGATTTCTCCCTTTGTTCGTTTGAACTACAACTATATCAACCAAACATCCAACCAACGCCATAATTGCACCAAAAGTGCTTCCATGGCCTCCCGAAACAATGCCAACATGCAGAACGAGAAAACACCAAACTCGACCTAAACGACGCCGCCTTTCACCAAGGCTTAATTCCCGTTTTTTCCATTACGCAACCCAAACAAACCATGCATTTAGGCATTCTAGCATATCTAGCATCTTCCTACATTAACAAAATGCGTAACAGAGCAACTTCATCGAAACGGGGGTTACTATTCATTAATTACTATTCATTAATTAATTTAAATTGCAATCTCAACATTTAACCGCAGAAAATGTCAAAAAGCTATAAATACACATTCTACAATTGCCAAGGAACATTCTAGAAGCATCAAAATGCTTTAAACAACAATCTACGGATAAATTCTAAAAATCAAATATTAGATACAAATATTGCAAATGCGCAAATAACGATGAAACCCTCACCTTTGACGCTCCTAGACGCTAGGAAAACCTCGTAGGATGCCTTGGAAACCACCCCGTGGAAGCCCTCGCGAAGAATCGAAGATTTTGGCCCTGCTATGCTACTGTTCAGTTCTTTTTTTTTTTGCTATTTCAGGCTCTTTAAAAGGGCACAAGGTCAAAATGGTTAATCCCCTTGGTCAAAGCTCACTTAAGATGGTCAAACTAGCTTATTTTATGCATTTTTAGGCTAAAACAACTAAGGAAATGTTAATTCTAGCTAACAACAATTAAATTATAAAATTTAAATCATCTAAATACTAGTTTCACTATTTGCTGAGGACTCGAATTCATTTCCAAACTATCTCTCTCGATATGCTATGCACTTTGCGTCAACCAAGAAGTGATAATTAAACCTCAAAGAATCTAAGAAATATATCATTTTTGGAAAGCATCATAGTTTAAAATTTACTCCGGCTCGGAGTTACTTTTCATTTAATTGAAATCCGAGCATTTAAGTGCAAGAAAACTAAAACTGATTGACATAAATATGAAATGTAGGTGATATTCCGTTAAAATAATTAACTCAAGTATTATTTTAATTGCTTCTAAAAGAAATATGAAAATAAAGCTACAATTAAATGTTTAACCAAATATAAACACATAATTCAATGCTAACATTTAAGATAACACTTAATTAAATGCAATTAAATGTCATTAAATGCATGCCGGGTTCGGGTTATCACACGGGCCACATGCACGAACCATTGTGCGGCATGCGCGCAATGTGCGCACTACCATGCGGCATGGGTGCCCCATGCACATACCTTCGTGCGGCATGCGCGCACCATCGTGCGGCATGGGTGCCCCATGCGCGTACCATCGTGCGGCATGCGGGCCACATGCGCGCACCATCGTTCAACATGCATGCCCGATTTGCGCGCACCATCGTGCGGCATGGATGCCACATGCGCGCACCTTCGTGCGGCATGCGGGCCACATGCACGCACCATCGTGCGGCATGTGCGCCCCATGCGCCCACCATCGTGCGACATGGGTGCCCTATGCACGCACCTTCGTGTGGCATGCAGGCCACATGTGCGTACCATCATGCGGCATGCGCGCCCGATACGCGCACCATCGAGCGACATGGGCTCCCCATGCGCGCACCTTAGTGTGGCATGCACGCACCTTCGTGCGGCATGCGTGCACCATCGTGCGGCATGGGCGCCCCATGCGCGCACCTTCGTGCGGCATGCGCGCCCCATGAACGTACCATCATGCGGCATAGGCGCCCCATCCGCACACCTTCTTGCAGCATGCCGGCCACAGGCGCATACCATTGTGTGGCATGAGCGCCCCATGCGCTCAACATCGTGCAGCATGGGCGCCCCATGCGCCCATCTTTGTGCAGCATGGGCGCCCCATGCGCTCCCTGGTCGAGGTCCATGCAGGGGGACGTTATGGGCACTTTGTGACACATTGTGGGCTACATCGTGGGCCATATTATTGGCGGGA
>CM075776.1:45990233-46012733 GCA_037974665.1 Ehretia macrophylla | reverse complement strand
GTAGTGTCACGTCTAGCATCAGTCTACTTAATATGAGTACAAACCAAAATTAGACCCTAAATTACAACGGGGGTCTTTTACATTAGCAACAACAAGCAACATAAGATAAATGGTCTTCAAGCAGCACAAAGTACACAAGTAGTCACGTCCAAGCAAAACAACAATGACAGGCAATCACTCCAGGGTTTCATCATTAGGTACATTGTCCTCGGGTTCCTATACCTGTTCTTCTTCACCTAAGATGATAAAAGAGGGTGAGTCCTTATGAACTCAGCGAGGGGGAACGAGAAATAAGTTTTGAAACTCATTTTCCGGTTAAACTTATGAAAATCCCTTTCTCAAACATGAATACAACAGAAATACAAGTACGGAACAGGAATACCGGTCTTTCCTCCCCGAGGTTCTCTAGGAACCAAGCGAGAGTACTTATACACATAGTAAAAAGGATACAGTGAGCTTTTGCTCTCAGAACAGTTCCAGGATCAGTTGTTGCGGCCGACTTCAAATCATCCCCCAAACACGCCAGGTGGGTGTACTCCGGATGTACCCCGAAATCCTACGACCCAACTCTCCGAGAAAGTCTAGCCCCCAAGCGAGAGAGGGAATGGGACGATGGTAGTCACGGGTGCACCGGCAAGCCCGATGCCGCCCGGTGTGCGTGATCGCTACCATGCCAACAGGAAAGGTTGCAACCTTGTATGCAATGCACATTCATGACAGGTAATATATCACAGTAGGAGGACAACAAAGTAGGTTGCCTCCGGACAGTCATAATATAGCACATTGACAGGAAAACAACCAGGACACGATAAGACAGGAAATTTCATGCATTTTGGACAACATTTACTAAGTCAAATATGGTTCGTTCCACATGGTCAGTGCATCTGCCAAAACCTGCTTCATTTTTCCAGATTTCCAGATTTGGTCACATTTTAAATATTTGCCATTTTGAGGACCTTAGACTCAAAATTAGCTTTGGCCTATTTCTGGGAAAAATGTTCAAAACCGTCCAAACTAGTCACCCACCAATTTTCAATCATTTTCAACATCATTTGATTAGTTAAACTTACCTCGAACAGACTGGTCAGAGAGCTGTCATCCATTTCGACTTCACCTAGCATCATTTTCAAGCCAAGATCTTGCCATGCATGGTTGTTTAAGCTTATGAACGACCATATATCTCAATTACAGAAGCAAATACACACATTCATGAGCATGCATGAGAAATTTGAAGAGTTTTCAATAGGTTTTAACCCTCACCTTAGCAATCAACCACAAAAATGCTCAAAACCTTTGTTGAATCACAACTTTCTCATTCTCCTTGTTTAGGCGACAACCCAACTAGCTTTTCTCTATTTTTCCTAGCTTAGTGATCAAACTCTTAGCACATGCATGAGGTCAAAACATGAAGAAAACAAATGGATGTTGAGAAGCTCACCTAGGCCGATTATGAAGCTTCAATGCACATGCATGAGTGATTTTCGAACTCTAGCTTGTTTGCTTGAGTTGCTTGGATGATTTGCTTGCCTTGTTCAACTAAGGTATGATGAAGAGGAGCAAAGATGGTGAGAGCTCAGCCAAGGACCGAAATGGAGAGAGAAATGAGAGTGAGAGAGAGATGTTGAGAGGAAAATGAGTGAAAAATGAAAAAAAGACAAAGCCTTACAACTTGTTGAAGCATGCTCGGCCTTGGGCAGCCAAAATCTGATTTTTGTGTCTTCAAAATGTTATTTTTTGAATGCTAGCATGGGAATGCAAGGGCTGGTCAGGTATGGTGAGGAATTGAGGGGAATTGAGCAATTTTTTAATGCCTTATGCTAAGTGTTTGACTAAGATTATGAATAAAATATGTAATTGCTAAAACAATGCTCTTAGTGGTCGGGCAAAGCTATTGAATTGGCTGAATTTGTGTCATCTTAAGCATTATTTTAATTGTATCTTGAAGGTGCAAAAAGAATAATGGATAAAGAATAAGGAATGTTTTGTTTTTGGTGACTTTTTGTCTTCTAGTGAATTGAATTAGGATTATTATATTGATAGTGGACTTTGTAGGATTGTTTAATAGTCTAGTGCTTTGTGAAAGATACTTTCTTGATTAGCGTGAAGGCACGCTTTCCTAGGTCTAGGCACGCACTACGAGGTAGGGCACGAACTACGAGATGAACGCACGTTTTTCAAGTAAATGCACGCAATCCCAAACTAATGCACGTAATTCAATGCATGGCACATAAAATGAGCTCGTTTCTTAAACCTAGGTCATGGTACGCAAATCTAGGTTAGGGCACACGAAACTACGTTTCGCACGCAAATCGGGGTCGGGCCTCACATCCTACCCTCCTTAAAAGAATTTCGTCCCGAAATTCAATATTACCTTGAAATAAAGCTGGATACTGTTGCTCCATCTGGTCTCGCCTTTCCCACGTTACTTCTTCGACTCCATGATGATCCCACAGCACCTTCACCATAGGTATAGTTCTGTTGCGCAACTCCCGATCCTACTGGTCTAGGATCCAAATGGGCTTCTCCTCGTAAGACAAGTTTTCCCGAAGCTGCAACGGCTTTGGCTCCAAGATATGCGACGGGTCAGGATGATACTTCCGCAGCATCGAAACATGAAAGACGTCGTGAATATTGGAGAGGTTCTGGGGTAGTGCTAGGCGATACGCCAACTTGCCAACCTTCTCAACTATCTCAAATGGTCCTACAAATCTCGGGCTCAGCTTTCCACCCTTGCCATGTTTAATCAGTCCCTTCCGGGGTGATATCTTCAAGAACACCTTGTCGTCAACCTCAAACTCGAGACTCCGTCTCTGTCGGTCTGCATAACTCTTCTGCCTGCTCTGGGCGGTAAGCATCCGTTTTCGGATGAGGTGGATGTTATCAACAGTATTCATCAGTTCAGGTAAAAGGGTCGGGTCAAAAGTCTTCGTCTCACCTACTTCATCCCAGTAGATTGGGGATCGACACTTACGTCCATACAGCGCCTCAAAAGGGGCCATCCCGATCGTGGCCTGATAACTATTGTTGTAGGCGAACTCTGCTAGAGATAGATATTTCTCCCAACCTTTCCCGAAGTCCAACACACATGCCCTCAGCATATCCTCCAAAATCTGAATAGTTCTCTCCGATTGACCTTCCGTCTGAGGGTGATAAGCCGTGCTAAAACTCAATTTCGTCCCCAAAGCTTCCTGCAATCACTTCCAAAATCGGGAAGTAAAACGAGGATCCCTATCCGATACAATACTCACAGGAATCCCGTGCAATCTTACAATCTCCGCCACATACATATCTCCCAAATCCTCAGGACTATCCTCCTTGTTCATTGGTAAAAAGTGCGCCGACTTAGTCAATCTATCCACTATAACCCAAACGGCGTCACGACCCTTTCGTGATCTAGGCAGGTCCATAACAAAATCCATAGTTATATGTTCCCATTTCCATTGAGGAATCTCCAACGGTTGAAGTAAACCTGCGGGTTGTTGATGTTCTGCTTTGACTCTCTAGCAAGTCAAACACCGTGCTACAAACTCCGCAATTTCTCTTTTCATGTTATTCTACCAGTAGTGTTACTTCAAATCTCGATACATCTTTGTTCCGCCGGGGTGAATAGTATATCTTGAATTATTTGCTTCCTCAAGAATCTTCTTTTTCAGCTCTGGCTCATTGGGAACACAAACCCGGTTCCTAAATCTCCAAATACCATCATCATGAAACTTAAAATCTGCGTTACTTTCCTTAATCTTCTGAAACTGTTGGTCCTTCTGTTGAGCCTCTCGTAACTCAGATAACAAAGTCGATTGAACTTGGCTAGTGGCAAAAAGTAACCATTTCTGAGTCAATTATGGTTTCCACAGAAACGCTTCCTCCAACAACTCCTACACCTTGACTTCCAGTTTCGCCATGCTTGCTTTTCTGCTTAAGGCATCTGCAACTACGTTCGCCTTACCGGTCACATAATTAATTGAGTAGTTATAATCGTCCAAAAGCTCCATCCACCGCCTTTGCCTCATATTCAACTCCTTTTGAGCGAACAAGTATTTCAAGCTCTTATGATCGGTAAATACCTCAAACTTGTTACCCCACATATAATGCCTCCATTTCTTGAGTGCAAACACAATAGCCGCTAACTCCAAATCATGTGTCGGGTAATTCATCTCATACGGCTTTGGTTTCCTAGAAGCATATGCAATCACTCTTCCATTTTGCATCAATACACATTCCAGTCCTTCTTTAGAAGCATCGCTATAGATTACGAAACCTTGACTCCCTTCAGGCAATGCAAGAATTGGTGCGGTAGTCAATCTTTTCTTCAACTCTTGGAAGCTGTTCTCACACTTATCATCCCACACGAACTTGGTTTGCTTTTGAGTGAGCTTTGTAAGCAGTCCTGCAATCTTAGAGAAATCCTTCATGAACCTCCGGTAATAGCCGGCTAGACCATGAAAAATCCGAACCTCCGTAACATTTTTCAGCTTCTTCCAAGACATCACTGCATCGATCTTTGCTAGATCTACCGCTATTCCCTCTTGGGATATGATACGCCCCAAAAATGCAATCTACTGCAACCAAAATTCACACTTGCTAAACTTTGCATACAATTGGTGCTCTCGAAGTTCCTATAGTACCAACCGCAGATGTTGCTCATGCTCCGCCTCCGATTTCGAGTATACCAAAATATCATCAATGAAGATCACCACAAATTGGTCCAAGTAGGGTTGAAACACCCTATGCATCAAATCCATAAAAGCTGCAGGGGCATTAGTTAGTCCAAAAGGCATCACCACATATTCATAATGCCCATATCTCATCCTGAAAGCCGTTTTAGGCACATCTTCTTTCTTGATATGCAATTGATAATACCCTTGCCTCAAGTCGAGTTTTGAATACACTTTGGCTCCTTGCAGTTGATCAAATAATTCGTCAATCAGGGGAAGTGGGTATTTATTCTTTGACAGTCACTTGGTTCAAACCTCGATAGTCAATGCATAGCCTCAACGTTCCGTCCTTCTTCTTCACAAATAGAACTGGTGCACCCCACGGTGAAGAACTCGGTTGTACAAACCCCTTCTTCAGCAATCCTTGCAATTGGTCTTTCAATTCTTGTAGCTCGGCCGGTGCCATACGATAGGGAGCTTTAGATATCGGCTGGGCGCCAGGCAGCAACTCTATAACAAACTCGATCTCGCGATTCGGGGGTAAACCGGGTAATTCTTATGGGAACACATCTGCATAGTCTTTGATCACAGGCATCTCCTCCAATTTAGCTTTATCCGACGGCTTGTTGATAAGGTAAGCCAAGTATCCGTTGCACCCTTTCCTCAAGGACTTCACTGCTTTTGTAGATGAAATGATGGAACTCCAGGTGAAATCTCTTCGACCCAAAATCTCCAGTATTGGTTGATCAGGTATCCGGATTGTTATAATCTTTGCCCGGCAATCCAGTTGGACATGTGTTTTGCCAGCCAGTCCATCCCTAAAATGACCTCATAGTCTCGAAAAGGTAATACAATAAGATTGGCTGAGAATTCCCTATCCTTAATTTGGATTTTATATGCTTTACAAGCTGAACTAGTTATAAGTTTAGAACCCATTGGAGTACCAACTTCTACTTCATATGGCAAACATACAACTTTCAATTTCACACGTTCCACACATAAGGGAGTAATAAATGAATGAGTAGCACCCGGATCAATTAACACCTTAACATGTTGATTCAGTATGAAGAAAGTACCTTCAACAACAGCGGTCTCATCCGGAATCTCCTCGCACTCGATAGCAAAGGCTCGAGCCTGGACCCTAGGAACTAAAGTCTTGCCTCTACCGGCTGGTTTACCCTAATTCAGCCCTGCCTGACGTTTAGGGCAATCCTTGATCTGATGCTGATCACTGCTGCACCTCATACATCGTCCCAACTTCCTCCAACACTGGGCCTCGGTATGCCCCTTCCTGTCATAATATAAACAGCTGACGGACTGAGTAGCAGGTGAACTACCTGTGGATCCGCGGGCGGAAGAGGCTGATGGCGCTTTCGTCGGGCCACGGTTATTCCCTGACCTGCTCTGGCTCTGGCCCTGATTACGACCTTGACTCTGGAATTTTCTCTGCTGACCTGGGGGCTGGTATGGTTTCTTGTTTGGCTGACTCGAACCGGCTCCATCTAGTTTCCTCTTTTCAACTCGAGAGGCAGCAGCAAAGAGAGCAGAATAAGTCTCAAAGTCATGAGAAGCTAACTGGTCCTGAATCTCTGACCTCAATCCAATAGTAAATTTCCACATTTTTTTCCTCCGGAGTACAAACCATATATTGAGCATAACAGGACAGTTGGTCGAAACGAGCCTCGTACTGGGCCACCGTCATATTACCCTGGGTCAAGTGCATGAATTCCTTGATCCGCCTCTGCCTGGAGACTGCAGGTACATATTTCTCCTTAAACGCCTTAACGAAATTACCCCACAAGCGAGGTGTCTGATCAGTCTCCCACAGTGCCTCTACAGTGTGCCACCAATGCTCGGCATCCCTGTGCAACAGAAATACAGCAAACTCCAATTTCTCTTCATCTGTATAATCAAGTGGCCTGAAAATCTTCTCGATCTCGGACAGCCAAGCCTTGGCTTTCTCATCATCAGCTTCCCCGTAGAATTTAGACGGGCGAAAGTCAAGGAATTCCTTCATTCTGCTATGTCTCCCATGGTTACCCTCATTCCTGTTGTTGATGTTGTTGTTGCTGGCTTCACGAGCATCCTGACATTCCATCACACGTGATACACGATCCAAGGCAGTTGCCATCATATTAAACATAGCTATACCGGGATTAGTCTGATAAGCATCCCCGGTCTCTTGAGGTTCACCGCTCTTATTAGTAGTACGGGTACTAGGGCCAGCCATCTATAGGTACAATTTATTGAAATACGGTAATTAAGAATCCAATGCGTAAAATATGCAACATATTATAGGTACAATTCTAAAAACATTCAAGGCATATAAGTCACTTAAGCATATAGAACATAGAAGGCCCATTTATCACACAATAACACATAAACAAGTCATCCTAATTACCTTAGGGCTCTACCCAAGATCCGAGAGTTAAACCCGGCTTAAGCAATCTAAGCTCTGATACCATTCTTCTTAGGTGTCACGCCCCAACCCGGCCTATAAGGTTAGACTAGGGTGTGAACTAACATTCAAGTAATATCATGCACTTAGCTATTTATGAAGATTAATACCTAGTGATTTTAGTCTAAACTCCAAAGTTTTCCTGGAAAACCGGCAGCATAACGGCTGTAATTGGCCATTTGTGTCACACCTCAACCCGGCCTATAAAGGTTAGACTAGGGTGTGATCTAGACATTCAAGTCCATTTCAAATTCTTAATCACTCTAGGAGGTTTAACAATTAACGTTTTATTCTAGACTTCAAAATTTTTCCGGAAATCCGGCAGCATAACGACTGTAATTGGGCTCTTTGTTTTGACCTAAATTTTCTAACAGCCTCGAAATTTACCACCTCAAATTCAATTTCAGCTAAGATTACTATTATTCCATCAATTGAATTGCCTATTGGTTAATTCGACGTCCTGTTTGATTTATAACCTAGCATGATGCTATGTCTCATTTGTCCATTTATCCTCGTTTCAAAATATACCTATTTATCTTAGCTTATTAGCGAGTACCTGTTGAGATTGGATAAGTTCATTTACATATTCCTTAACTAAGCATCATAACCTGTGATAGATACTAGCGGTAGTAAAAGCAAAACGATCATAGTAGTATCATGTCTAGTATCGGTCTACTTAAAATAAGTACAAACCAAAATTAGACCCCAAATTACAGCGGGGGTCTTTTACATCACAAGCAACAAATAACGTAAGGGAATAGTCTTCAAGCAGCAAAAGGTACACAAGTAATCACGTTCAAGCAAAACAACAATAACAGGCAATCACTCCAGGGGTTCATCATTAGGTACATTATCCTCGGGTTCCTGTACCTGTTCTTCTTTACCTGAAATGATAAAAGAGGGTGAGTCCTTATGAACTCAGCGAGGGGGAACGAAAAATAAATTTTGAAACTCATTTTCCGTTTCAATTTATGAAAACCCTTTTTCAAAACATGTCACATATTACAAATAATATGGTAAGCAATTATAAGAAACAAATCGAGAAACGGATACAATTACCAATCATTTCAAGGATACGGTGAGCATTTGCTCTCAATTTCAATTTCGAATCAATTGTTGCGGCCGACTTCAATAATCCACTTATCACTCCCAATTGGGTGTACTCCGGATGTACCCCGAAACCTACAATCCAACTCTCCAAGGGTGAATACCAAGCGAGAGAGGGAATTGGATCATGGTAGTCACGGTAATACCGGCAAGCCCGATGCCGCCTGGCGGACGTGAAATGCTACCATGCCACACGAAAGGTTGCAACCTTGTATGCAATGCACATTTATAACATTTAACATATCACATTAGGAGGACAACAAAGTAGGTTACCTCCGAACAGTTATAAGATCGCACGTTGTCAAGTGGTCAAACAAGGCACGATAAGACAAGTAATTTCACTTGAAAGGCATATAGAGTCATATGAACATCAAACGGGCAGCCATGTAACACATGTAAAACAGGCCATATAACTCATCAAGAAGCTCATATAATCAAGTGATACGAATTATTCGACATGCAACAACATTTACGTGGGTTCGGTAGAAAGACAAGCTTATTTGACAACATGCAATGGTCAAAACCATAATTGAAGTTATAACACATTTACGGGCAGCCCACACAACGTACAGTTTCCACACAATATCCAATGATTAACACTTAGTAAGATTACTTAGCCATTAGGGTTTCCATTTCATGCATAATCGTGTGTTCAAACCCTAAGTCAACTCAACATCATTCCCGAGTCATACATCATTCAATTCAAACATCCTCAAGTACTCAAAACAGTCCACGCAATATTCCAACATCACAATTCCAAGCAATTAGTACCACAAGAGAGGTTACAATAGTTTTCCATGCATATAGCTAAGTGAAACACTCACTGCAATAGGCTGTTTTCTCACAATCAATCGGGTAAGCAAACAATCTCAAAATTCAGTGAATAAGATTTCAAATTAAAGCTTAAGAATTTAACTAAACTCAGAAACAAACCTTGCATCAATTGGAGTTCAGAATCATTAGTTATGGCCGAAACAATGAGGTAGCACAAAACTGTAAAGATTTGTACACTTTTCATAAATTGACGTTTTTGAGGTCCTTAGAGTCAGTTTTAGCTTTGGTCCATTTCTGACAAAATTGTCCAGAACTGAAAAATATAGCAGTACACCAAATTTCATGCATTTTGGAGTACATTTACTAAGGCAAACATGGTTCTTTCCACAAGGTCAGTGCATCTGCCAAAACCTGATTCTTTTTTTTCCAGATTTCCAGATTTGGTCACATTTTAAAGATTTGCCATTTTGAGGACTTTAGAGTCAAAATTAGCTTCGGCCTATTTCTGGGAAAAATGTTCAAAACTGTCCCAACTAATCAACCACCAATTTTCAATCATTTTCAACATCATTTGCCTAGCTAAAATTACCTCGAACAGACTGGTCAGAGAGCTGTCACATAAATTCGACTTCACCTAGCATCATTTTCAAGCCAAGTTCTTGCCATGCATGGTTGTTTAAGCTCATGACCGACCATATAACTCAAGTACAGAAGCAAATACACACATTTATGAGCATGCATGTGAAGTTTTAAAGAGTTTTCAAAAGGTTTTAACCCTCACCTTAGCAATCAACCACAAAATGCTCAAGACCCTTTGTTGAAGCTCAAATCTTCTTCTTTCCCTTGCTTAGCCGAGAACCTCACTAGTTTTTCTCTATTTTTCCTAGCTTAATGATCAATCTCTTAGTGCATGCACATAGCTAGAACTTGAAGAAAAGAAATGGTGCTTAGTAACTCACCTAGGCCGCAAATGAAGCTTCAATGCACATGCAAGAGAAATTTTCGAACTCTAGCTTGCTCGGTTGTAGTTCTTTACTTGTAGCTTGCTATACTTAGCTATGGTGTGAAGAGGAGAAGTTGAGAAGATGGTGAATTCAGCCAAGGCCGAGAATGAGACAGAAAGGAGAGATGAGGAGAGAAATGAATGAAAAGAAATGAAGAAAATGACAAACAAGGAAGCCTTTTGCATCTTCAAGGAGAATGTCGGCCTTGGGCTTCAAAATTCTGCATTTTGTGTCTCCAATGTGCTATTTTGAAATTGCTAGGATGGGCAAGGTGTTGTGGTCGAGAATGGTGAGGAGATTGAGTGAATTTTGAGCAATTTTTTAATGCTTTGAGTCATAAATTGTCTTGGCATGCAATAGAATAAAACAATTGCTCAAACCTTGTGCAAAAAAGCTTGATATGGTCGGCCAAGGCATTAAAGAATGCTGAATTTGTGTCATCTTGAGCATTATTCTAATTGTATTTTGAAGTGCAAAAAGAATAATGGATAAAGAATAAGGAATGTTTTGTTTTTGGTGCATTTTTGTCTTCTAGTGAATGGAATTTGGATTATTATATTGTTAGTGGATTTTGTAGGATTGTTTAATAGTCTAGTGTTTCGTGAAAGATGCTTTCTTGATTAGCGTGTAGGCACGCTTTTCTAGGTTTAGGGCACGCACTTCGAGGTAGGACACGAACTACGAGACGAACGCACGTTTTTCAAGTAAACGCACGTAACCCTATATGAATGCACGAAATTCAATGCAAGGCACACAAAACTAAATACAATTCTCAAACCTAGGTCATGGCACGCAAATCTAGGTTAGGGCACACGAAGCTAGGTTTCGCACGTAAATCGGGGTCGGGCCTCACATCCTCCCCTCCTTAAAAGAATTTCGTCCCGAAATTCAATATTACCTTGAAATAATGTTGGATACTGCTGCTCCATCTGGTCTCGCCTTTCCCACGTTGCTTCTTCGAGTCCATGATGATCCCACAACACTTTCACCATAGGTATAGTTCTGTTGCGCAACTCCCGATCCTGCTGGTCTAGGATCCGAATGGGCTTCTCCTCGTAAGACAAGTTTTCCCGAAGCTGCAACGGCTCTGGCTCCAAGATATGCGACGGGTCAGGATGATACTTCCGCAGCATCGATACATGAAAGACGTCATGAATATTGGAGAGGTTCTGGGGTAGTGCTAGGCGATACGCCAACTTGCCAACCTTCTCAACTATCTCAAATGGTCCAACAAACCTCGGGCTCAACTTTCTACCCTTGCCGTGTTTAATCAGTCCCCTCCGAGGTGATATCTTCAAGAACACCTTGTCGCCAACCTCAAATTCGAGACTCCGTCTCCGTCGGTCTGCATAATTCTTCTACCTGCTCTGAGCGGTAAGCATCCATTTCCGAATGAGGTGGATATTATCAACAGTCTTCATCAGTTCAGGTAAAAGGGTCGGGTCAAAAGTCTTCGTCTCACCTACTTCATCCCAGTAAATTGGTGATCGACATTTCCGTCCATACAACGCCTCAAACGGTGCCATCCCGATAGTGGCCTGGTAACTGTTATTATAAGCGAACTCCGCTAAAGCCAGATATTTCTCCCAACCTTTCCCGAAGTCTAAAATATATGCCCTCAGCATATCCTCCAAAATCTGAATAGTCCTCTCCGATTGACCGTCCGTCTGAGGGTGATAAGCCGTGCTAAAACTCAATTTCGTCCCCAAAGCTTCCTGCAATCTCTCCCAAAATCGGGAAGTAAAACAAGGATTCCTATCCGATACAATACTCACAGGCATCCCGTGCAATCTCACAAACTCCGCCACATACATATCTCCCAGTTTCTCAGGACTATCTTCCTTGTTTATTGGTAAAAAGTGCACCGACTTAGTCAATCTATCCACTATAACCCAAACGACGTCACGACCCTTTTGTGATCTAGGCAGGTCCATAACAAAATCCATAGTTATATGTTCCCATTTCCATTGAGGAATCTCCAACGGCTGAAGTAAACTTGTGGGTCGTTGATGTTCTGCTTTGACTCTCTGGCAAGTCAAACACCGTGCTACAAACTCCGCAATTTCTCTTTTCATGTTATTCCACCAATAGTGTTTCTTCAAATCCCGGTACATCTTTGTTCCACCGGGGTGAATAGTGTATCTTGAATTATGGGCTTCTTCAAGAATCTTCTTTTTCAGCTCTGGGTCATTGGGAACACAAATCCGGTTCCTAAACCTCCAAACACCATCATCATGAGACTTGAAATCTACATTGCTTTCCTTAATCTTTTGAAATTGCTGGTCCTTCTGTTGAGCCTCTCGTAACTCAGATAACAAGGTCGATTGAACTTGGGTAGTGGCAAAAAGTAACCCCTTCTGAGTCAATTGTGGTTTCCATAGAAACGCTTCCTCCAACAACTCCTGTACCTTAACTTCCAGTTTCGCCATGCTTGCTTTTCTGCTTAAGGCATCTGCGACTACGTTCGCCTTACCGGGCACATAATTAATTGAGCAGTTGTAATCTTCCAAAAGCTCCATCCACCGCCTTTGCCTCATATTCAACTCCTTTTGAGAGAACAAGTATTTCAAGCTCTTATGATCGGTAAATACTTCAAACTTGTTACCCCACAGATAATGCCTCCATTTCTTGAGTGCAAACACAATAGCCGCTAACTCCAAATCATGTGTCGGGTAATTCATCTCATACGGCTTTGGTTTCCTAGAGGCATAAGCAATCACTCTTCCATTTTGCATCAATACACATCCCAATCCATCTTTCGAAGCATCACTATAGATTACAAAACCTTGACTCCCTTCAGGCAATGCAAGAACTGGTGCGGTAGTCAATCTTTTCTTCAACTCTTGGAAGCTGTTCTCACACTTATCATCCCACACGAACTTGGTTTTCTTTTGAGTGAGCTTTGTAAGCGATCCTACAATCTTAGAGAAATCCTTCACGAACCTCCGATAATAGTCGGCTAGACCAAGAAAACTCCGGACTTCCATAACATTTTCCGGCTTCTTCCAAGACATCACTGCATCAATCTTTGCTGGATCTACCGCTATTCCCTCTTGGGATATGATATGCCCCAAAAATGCAATCTGCTACAACCAGAATTCACATTCGCTAAACTTTGCATACAATTGGTGCTCTCAAAGTTTTTGCAGTACCAACCGCAGATGTTGCTCATGCTCCGCCTCTGATTTCAAGTATACCAAAATATCATCAATGAAGATCCCCACAAATTGGTCCAGGTAGGGTTGAAACACCCTATGCATCAAATCCATAAAAGCTGTAGGGGCATTAGTTAGTCCAAAAGGCATCACCACATATTCATAGTGCCCATATCTCGTCCTGAAAGCCGTTTTAGGCACATCTTCCTTCTTGATCCGCAACTGATAATACCCTTGTCTCAAGTCGAGTTTCGAATATACTTTGGCTCCTTGCAGTTGATCAAATAGCTCATCAATCAAGGGAAGTGGGTATTTATTCTTGACAGTCACTTGGTTCAAACCTCAATAGTCAATGCATAGTCTCAACGTTCTGTCTTTCTTGTTAACAAATAATACTGGCGCACCCCACGGTGAAGAGCTCGGTTGTACAAATCCCTTCTTCAGCAATCCTTGCAATTGGTCCTTCAATTCTTGTAGCTCGGCCGGTGCCATACGATAGGAAGCTTTTGATATCGGCTGGGTGCCAGGTAGCAACTCTATAACAAACTCGATCTTCTGATTTGGGGGTAAGCCGGGTAACTCTTCAGGGAATACATCTGCATAGTCTTTGATCACAGGCATCTCCTCCAACTTAGCTTTATCTGACTGCTTGTTGATAAAGTAAGCCAAGTATCCGCTGCATCCTTTCCTCAAGGGCTTCACTGCTTTTGTAGATGAAATGATGGAACTCCCGATGAAATCTCTTCGGCCCAAAACCTCCAGTATCGGTTGATTAGGTACCCGGAACGTTATAATCTTTGCCCGGCAATCCAGTTGGACATGATGTTTTGCCAGCCAGTCCATCCCTAAAATGACCTCGTAGTCTCGAAAAGGTAATACAATAAGATTGGCCGAGAATTCCCTATCCTTAATTTAGATTTTACATGTTTTACAAGCTGAACTAGTTACAAGTTTAGAACCCATTGGAGTACCAACTTCTACTTCATATGGCAAACATACAACTTTCAATTTCACACGTTCCACACATAAGGGAGTAATAAATGAATGAGTAGCACTCGGATCAATTAACACCTTAACAGGTTGATTCAGTATGAAGAATGTACCTTCAACAACAGCGGTCTCATCTGGAATCTCCTCGCACTCGATAGCATAGGCTCGAGCCTGGACCCTAGGAACTGGAGTCTTGCCTCTACCAGCTGGTTTAACCTGATTTTGTCCTCCTTGCCATCTAGGGCAATCCTTAGCCCGATGCTAATCACTGCCACAGCCCACACATCACCCCAATTTCCTCCAACACTGGGCCTCAGTATGACCCTTCCTACTATAGTGAGAACAAGTAATAGTCTGAGAAGCAGGTGAACTACCTGTGGATCCGCGGGTGGAAGAGGCTGATGGCGCTTTAGTCAGCCCACGGTTATTCCCTGACCTGCTCTGGCTCTGGCCTTGATTACGACCCTGACTCTGGAATTTCGTCTGCTAACCTGGAGGCTGGTATGGTTTCTTGTTTGGCTGACTCGAACCGGCTCCATCTAGTTTCCTCTTCTCAACTCGAGAGGCAGCAGCAAAGAGAGCAGAATAAGTATTGAAGTCATGAGAAGCCAACTGATCCTGAATCTCTGGCCTCAATCCAACAGTAAATTTCCACATTTTTGCCTTCGGAGTACAAACCATATATTGAGCATAACGGGACAGTCGGTCAAAACGAGCCTCGTACTGGGCCACCGTCATATTACCCTAGGTTAAGTGCATGAACTCCTCGATCCGCCTCTGCCTAGAGACTGCAGGTACATATTTCTCCTTAAACACCTTAACGAAATTACCCCACAAGTGAGGTGTCTGATTAGTCTCCCACAGTGCCTCTATAGTGTGCCACCAATGCTCGGCATCCCCATGCAATAGAAATACAGCAAACTCCACTTTTTCTTCATCTGTATAATCAAGTGGCCTAAAGATCTTCTCAATCTCGGACAGCCAAGCCTCTGCTTTCTCATCATCAGCTTCCCCGTAGAATTTAGACGGGCGAAAGTCAAGGAATTCCGTCATTCTGCTATGTCTCCCATGGTTACCCTCATTCCTGTTGTTGATATTGTTGTTGGCCTCACGAGCATCCTGACGCTCCATTACACATGATACACGATCCATGGCAGTTGCCATCATGTTAAACATTGCTATACTGGGATTAGTCTGATAGGCATCCCCGGTCTCTTGAGGTTCACCGCTCCTATTAGTAGTACGGGTACTAGGGCCAGCCATCTATAGGCACAATTTATTGAAATGTAACAATTAAGAATCTAAGGCATACGATATGCAACATAATATAGGTACAATTCTAAAAACACTTAAGGCATATAAGTCACTTAAGCACATAGAACATAGAAGGCACATTTAACACATAACAAGTCATCCTAATTATCTTAGGGCTCTACCCACGGTCCGAGAGTTAAACCCGGCTTAAGCAATCTAAGCTCTAATACCATTCTTCTAAGGTGTCACGCCCCAACCCGGCCTATAAAGGTTAGACTAGGGTGTGATCTAGACATTCAAGTCCATTTCATATTCTTAATCATTCTAGGAGGTTTAACACTTAACGTTTTATTCTAGACTTCAAAATTTTTTCAGAAATTCGGCAGCATAACGGCTATAATTGGGCTCTTTGTTTTGACCTAAATTTTCTAACAGCCTTGAAATTTACCACCTCAAATTCAATTCCAGCTAAGATTACTATTATTCCATCAATTGAATTGCCTATTGGTTAATTCGATGTCCCGTTTGATTTATAACCTAGCATGATGCTATGTCTCGTTTGTCCATTTATCCTCGTTTCAAAATATACCTGTTGATCTTAGCTCATTAGCGAGTACCTGTTGAGATTGGATAAGTTCATTTACCTATTCCTTAACTAAGCATCATAACCTGTGATAGATACTAGCGGTAGTAAAAGCAAAACGATCATAGTAGTGTCATGTCTAGTATCGGTCTACTTAAAATAAGTACAAACCAAAATTAGACCCCAAATTACAGCGGGGGTCTTTTACATCACAAGCAACAAATAACGTAAGGGAATAGTCTTCAAGCAGCAAAAGGTACACAAGTAATCACGTTCAAGCAAAACAACAATAACATGAAATCACTCCAAGGGTTCATCATTAGGTACATTATCCTCGGGTTCCTGTACCTGTTCTTCTTCACCTGAAATGATAAAAGAGGGTGAGTCCTTATGAACTCAGCGAGGGGGAACGAGAAATAAATTTTGAAACTCATTTTCTGGTTCAATTTATGAAAACCCTTTTTCAAAACATGTCACATATTACAAATAATATGGTAAGCAATTATAAGAAACAAATCGAGAAACGGATACAATTACCAATCATTTCAAGGATACGGTGAGCATTTGCTCTCAATTTTAATTTCGAATCAATTGTTGCGGCCGACTTCAATAATCCACTTATCACTCCCAATTGGGTGTACTCCGGATGTATCCCGAAACCTACAATCCAACTCTCCAAGGGTGAATACCAAGAGAGAGAGGGAATTGGATCATGGTAGTCACGGTAATACCGGCAAGCCCGATGCCGCCTGGCGGACGTGAAAGGCTACCATGCCACACGAAAGGTTGCAACCTTGTATGCAATGCACATTTATAACATTTAACATATCACATTAGGAGGACAACAAAGTAGGTTACCTCCGAACAGTTATAAGATCGCACGTTGTCAAGTGGTCAAACAAGGCACGATAAGACAAGTAATTTCACTTGAAAGGCATATAGAGTCATATGAACATCAAACGGGCAGCCATGTAACACATGTAAAACAGGCCATATAACTCATCAAGAAGCTCATATAATCAAGTGATACGAATTATTCGACATGCAACAACATTTACGTGGGTTCGGTAGCAAGACAAGCTTATTTGACAACATGCAATGGTCAAAACCATAATTGAAGTTATAACACATTTACGGGCAGCCCACACAACGTACAGTTTCCACACAATATCCAATGATTAACACTTAGTAAGATTACTTAGCCATTAGGGTTTCCATTTTATGCATAATCGTGTGTTCAAACCCTAAGTCAACTCAACATCATTCCCGAGTCATACATCATTCAATTCAAACATCCTCAAGTACTCAAAACAGTCAACGCAATATTCCAACATCACAATTCCAAGCAATTAGTACCACAAGAGAGGTTACAATAGTTTTCCATGCATATAGCTAAGTGAAACACTCACTGCAATAGGCTGTTTTCTCACAATCAATCGGGTAATCAAACAATCTCAAAATTCAGTGAATAAGATGTCAAATTAAAGCTTAAGAAGTTAACTAAACTGAGAAACAAACCTTGCATCAATTGGAGTTCAGAATCATTAGTTATGGCCGAAACAGTGAAGTAGCACAAAACTGTCCAGATTTGTACACTTTTCATAAATTGACATTTTTGAGGTCCTTAGAGTCAGTTTTAGCTTTGGTCCATTTCTGACAAAATTGTCGAGAACTGAAAAATCTAGCAGAATACCAAATTTCAAGTATTTTGGACAACATGTACTAAGTCAAATATGGTTCTTTCCACAAGGTCAGTGCATCTGCCAAAACCTGATTCTTTTTTTTCCAGATTTCCAGATTTGATCACATTTTAATGATTTGCCATTTTGAGGACCTTAGAGTCAAAATTAGCTTTGGCCTATTTCTGGGACAAATGTTCAAAACTGACCAAACTAGTCAACCACCAATTTTCAAGCATTTTCAACATCATTTGCCTAGCTAAACTTACCTCGAACAGACTGGTCAGAGAGCTGTCACATAAATTCGACCTCACCTATCATCGTTTTCAAGCCAAGATATTGCCATGCATGGTTGTTTAAGCTCATGACCGACCATATAACTCAAGTACAGAAGCAAATACACACATTTATGAGCATGCATGTGATGTTTTAAAGAGTTTTCAAAAGGTTTTAACCCTCACCTTAGCAATCAACCACAAAATGCTCAAGACCCTTTGTTGAAGCTCAAATCTTCTCCTTTCCCTTGCTTAGCCGAGAACCTCACTAGTTTTTCTCTATTTTTCCTAGCTTAATGATCAATCTCTTAGTGCATGCACATAGCTAGAACTTGAAGAAAAGAAATGGATGCTTAGTAACTCACCTAGGCCGCAAATGAAGCTTCAATGCACATGAAAGAGAAATTTTCGAACTCTAGCTTGCTCGGTTGTAGGTCTTTACTTGTAGCTTGCTATACTTAGCTATGGTGTGAAGAGGAGAAGTTGAGAAGATGGTGAATTCAGCCAAGGCCGAGAATGAGAGAGAAAGGAGAGATGAGAAGAGAAATGAATGAAAAGAAATGAAGAAAATGACAAACAAGGAAGCCTTTTGCATCTTCAAGGAGAATGTCGGCCTTGGGCTTCAAAATTCTGCATTTTGTGTCTCCAATGTGCTATTTTGAAATTTCTAGGATGGGCAAGGTGTTGTGGTCGAGAATGGTGTGGAGATTGAGTGAATTTTGAGCAATTTTTTAATGCTTTGAGTCATAAATTGTCTTGGCATGCAATAGAATAAAACAATTGCTCAAACCTTGTGCAAAAAAGCTTGATATGGTCGGCCAAGGCATTAAAGAATGCTGAGTTTGTGTCATCTTGAGCATTATTCTAATTGTATTTTGAAGTGCAAAAAGAATAATGGATAAAGAATAAGGAATGTTTTGTTTTTGGTGCATTTTTGTCTTCTAGTGAATGGAATTTGGATTATTATATTGTTAGTGGATTTTGTAGGATTGTTTAATAGTCTAGTGTTTCGTGAAAGATGCTTTCTTGATTAGCGTGTAGGCACGCTTTTCTAGGTTTAGGGCACGCACTTTGAGGTAGGACACGAACTACGAGACGAACGCACGTTTTTCAAGTAAACGCACGTAACCCTATATGAATGCATGAAATTCAATGCAAGGCACACAAAACTAAATACAATTCTCAAACCTAGGTCATGGCACTCAAATCTAGGTTAGGGCACACGAAGCTAGGTTTCGCACGTAAATCGGGGTCGGGCCTCACACTTTGGTTTGACCTAATTCTCTAAATGCCTCAAAATTTACCATCTCAAACTCATTTCCAACTAAGGTTACTAGTTTACCATCAAATGAATTGTCTATTGGTTATGCGACGTCCTGTTTGATTTATAGCCTAGCATGATACTATGTCTCGTTTGTTTGTTTGTCCTCGTTACAATTATACATGTTGATCTTAGCTCAATAGCAAGTACCTGTTAAGATTGGACAAGTTCATTTACTTAGATCTTAACTAAGCGTCATAACCTAAGATAGATACTATTGGTGATAAAAGCAAAACGATCACAGTAGTGTCACGTCTAGTATCATTCTAATTAATATGAGTACAAACCAAAATTAGACCCCAAATTACAACCGGGGTCTTTTACATTAGCAACAACAAGCAACATAAGATAAATGGTCTTCAAGCAGCACAAAGTACACAAGTAGTCACGTTCAAGCAAAACAACAATGACAGGCAATCACTCCAGGGGTTCATCATTACGTACATTGTCCTCGGGTTCCTGTACCTGTTCTTCTTTACCTGAGATGATAAAAGAGGGGAAGTCCTTATGAACTCAGCGAGGGGGAACGAGAAATAAGTTTTGAAACTCATTTTCCGGTTAAACTTATGAAAATACCTTTCTCAAACATGAATACAACAGAAATACAAGTACAGAAATACAAGTACAGAGCAAGAATACCGGTCTTTCCTCCCTGAGGTTCTCTAGGAACCAAGAGAGAGTACTTATACACATAGTAAAAAGGATATAGTGAGCTTTTGCTCTCAGAACAGTTCCAGGATCAATTGTTGCGGCCGACTTCAAATCATCCCCCAAACACGCTAGGTGGGTGTACTCCGAATGTACCCCGAAATCCTACGACCCAACTCTCCGAGGAAGTCTAGCCCCCAAGCGAGAGAGGGAATGGGACGAAGGTAGTCACGGGTGCACCGGCAAGCCCAATGCCGCCCGGTGTGCGTGATCGCTACCATGCCAACAGGAAAGGTTGCAACCTTGTATGCAATGCACATTCATGACAGGTAATATATCACAGTAGGAGGACAACAAAGTAGGTTGCCTCCGGACAGTCATAAGATTGCACATTGACAGGCAAACAAGCAGGACACGATAAGACAGGAAATTTCACTTGAAAGGCATATAGAGTTATATGAAAATTAAACGGGCAGCCATGTAACACATGTAAAACAGGACATATAACTCATTAAGAAGCCCACGTAATCAAGTGATAAGATTATTCAACATGCAGTGAAATTAACATGGGTTCGGTAGCAAGAAAAGCTTATTTGACAACATGCAACGGTCAAGATCACTTTTGAAGTTATAAAACAATCACGGGCAGCCCACTAAGTGTATAATTACCACACAATATCCAAATGATCAACACTTAGCAAAACTACCTAGTCATTAGGACTTCCATTTCATGTATATTCGTGCAATTTGAGCCTCAACCCAACTCAATGTCAATCTCAAACCACACATCATTTAATTCAACATCCTCAAACATTCAAAACAGTCCACACAACATCCCAACACCACATTTCCACACAATTAGTACCACAAGAGAGGTTACAACAATTTTCCCATGCATGTAACTAAATGAAACCTTTACTGCAATAGGCTGTTTTCTCACAATCAATAGGATAATCAAACAATCTCCAAATTCAGTGAATAAGATGTAAAATTAAAGCTTAAGAAGTTAAATAAAATCAAAAACAAACCTTGCATCAATTGGAGTTCAGAATCATTAGTTATAGCCGAAACAGTGAGGTAACACAAAACTGTCCGGATTTGCACACTTTTCGGAAATTGACGTTTTTGAGGTCCTTAGGGTCAGTTTTAGCTTTGGTCCATTTCTGACAAAATTTTCCCGAACTGAAAAATCTAGCAGCACCCCAAATTTATTTTATTTTGGACAACATTTACTAAGTAAAATATGGTTCGTTCCACAAGGTCAGTGCATCTGCCAAAACCTGCTTCATTTTTCCAGATTTGGTCACATTTTAAAGATTTTCCATTTTGAGGATCTTAGAGTCAAAATTAGCTTCGGCCTATTTCTGGGAAAAATGTTCAAAACTGTCCAAACTAGTCATCCACCAATTTTCAAGCATTTTCAACATCATTTTCTTAGCTAAACGTACCTCGAACAGACTGGTCAGAGAGCTGTCATCCATTTCGACTTCACCTAGCATCATTTTCAAGCCAATATCTTGCCATGCATGGTTGTTTAAGCTTATGAACGACCATATATCTCAAGTACAGAAGCAAATACACACATTCATGAACATGCATGAGAAATTTGAAGAGTTTTCAAAAGGTTTTAACCCTCACCTTAGCAATCAACCACAAAAATGCTCAAAACCTTTGTTGAAGCACAACTTTCTCCTTCTCCTTGCTTAGGCGACAACCCAACTAGCTTTTATCTATTTTTCCTAGCTTAGTGATCAAACTCTTAGCACATGCATGAGGTCAAAACATGAAGAAAACAAATGGATGTTGAGAAGCTCACCTAGGCCGATTATGAAGCTTCAATGCACATGCATGAGTGATTTTTGAACTCTAGCTTGTTTGCTTGAGTTGCTTGGATGATTTGCTTGCCTTGTTGGACTAAGGTATGATTAAGAGGAGCAAAGATGGTGAGAGCTCAGCCAAGGACCGAAATGGAGAGAGAAATGAGAGTGAGAGAGAGATGTTGAGAGGAAAATGAGTGAAAAATGAAAAAAAGACAAAGCCTTACAACTTGTTGAAGCATGCTCGGCCTTGGGCAGCCAAAATCTGATTTTTGTGTCTTCAAAATGTTATTTTTTGAATGCTAGCATGGGCATGCAAGGGCTGGTCAGGTATGGTGAGGAATTGAGGGGAATTGAGCAATTTTTTAATGCCTTATGCTAAGTGTTTGACTAAGATTATGAATAAAATATGCAATTGCTAAAACAATGCTCTTAGTGGTCGGCCAAAGCTATTGAATTGGCTGAATTTGTGTCATCTTAAGCATTATTTTAATTGTATCTTGAAGGTGCAAAAAGAATAATGGATAAAGAATAAGGAATGTTTTGTTTTTTGTGACTTTTTGTCTTCTAGTGAATTGAATTAGGATTATTATATTGATAGTGGACTTTGTAGGATTGTTTAATAGTCTAGTTCTTCATGAAAGATACTTTCTTGATTAGCGTGAAGGCACGCTTTCCTAGGTCTAGGCACGCACTACGAAGTAGGACACGAACTATGAGACGAACGCACGTTTTTCAAGTAAATGCACGCAATCCCAAACTAATGCACGTACCTCAATG
>CM075776.1:45945233-45980233 GCA_037974665.1 Ehretia macrophylla | reverse complement strand
GTTAACCTAGATCCCACAAAGGGTGTTGGTCGATTAAGATAGAAGGACGGTGGTCATGGAAGTTGAAATCGACTAAGGTGTGTGTAACAACTCACCTGCCGAATCAACAAGCCCTGAAAATGGATGGCGCTTAAGCACGTGACCTATACTCGGCCGTCGGGGCAAGTGCCAGGCCCTGATGAGTAAGAGGGCGTGACGGTCGCTGCAAAACCCAGGGCCCGAACCCGGGCGGAGCTGCCGTCGGTACAGATCATGGTGGTAGTAGCAAAATATTCAAATGAGAACTTTGATGGCCGAAGAGGGGAAAGGTTCCATGTGAACGGCACTTGCACATGGGTTAGTCAATCCTGAGGGTCGGGGAAAGCCCGACAGATAGCGCGTTCCGCACGTGCACCAAAAGGGAATTGGGTTAAAATTCCTGAACCGGGTTGTGGCGGTTGACGGCAACGTTAAGGAGTCCAGAGACGTCGGTGGGGGCCTCGGAAAGAGTTATCTTTTCTGTTTAACAGCCTGCCCGCCCTGGAAACGGCTCAGCCGGAGGTAGGGTCCAGCGGCTGGAATAGCACCGCACGTCGTACGGTGTACGGTGCACCCCCGGCGACCCTTGAAAATTCGGAGGACCGAGTGCCGTCCACACCCGGTCGTACTCATAACTGCATCAAGTCTCCAAGGTGAACAGCCTCTGGTCTATGGAACAATGTAGGCAAGGGAAGTCGGCAAAATAGATCTATAACTTCGGGAAAAGGATTGGCTCTAAGGGCTGGGCACGGGGGTCCCAATCCCGAACCCGTCAGTTGTCGGCGGACTGCTCGAGCTACTCCTGCGGTGAGAGCGGGTCGCCGCGTGCCAGCCGGGGGACGGACTGGGAACGGCTTCCTCGAGGGCCTTCTCCGGGCGTCAAACAGCCAGCTCAGAACTGGTACAGACAAAGGGAATCTTACTATTTAATTAAAACAAAGCATTGCAATGGTCCCTGCAGATGCTCACGCAATGTGATTTCTACCCAGTTGTCACGGGATAAGAGGTTGAGACCAAAATTTGACCACCGTGTGGTGCTTAACCAAGCTAATAAAGGACTTGGCTAAGCTAAGCCTTGAAGATATGAACTTTGAAAGCAGAAATATAAGCAAGAGTTTAAGAGAAGAGATGTGTATTGCTCTATAACTCAGAAAATATAGGATGATTACAATGAGACATCTCATCTTCATTTTATAGGGGTTAAATTCAAAATAAAGGGTGAGGATCATCCCCGCTTGAAGAGCCAAGATTGCACCTCGTATTCTGCAAACATTGCTATCCAGCATTCTCTATACACTAGCTGGCAGCTTTAGTTCAAGTTCAAAATAAAGGGTAAGGATCATCTCAGCTGAAGGGCCAAGATTGCACCTCGTATTCTGCAAAGCTAGCTATCCATCATTCTCTATACACTAGTTGGCAACTTACATTGTTTATTACCTTAGGCCTACCAACTGCACCATTCAGTCAGAAATGGGGCGGGCCGTCTGGAAATGGACGGGTCGTTACACCCTCCCCCACCGGATCAGGCATCGACCTCGAAGCCTATTGTTGTCAAAATTCCTCAATAAGCTTGTGGAATTGCCACAATGAACTTTTGTACTCCTAACTGTTTTCATTATCTGGGGTTCTTTTCCACTTCACACGATACTCTGTGTCGTTTGGTTTTCCCCTTTTGCGGATGATGCGGTCTACTAGGATGGCTTCTGCTTCATGATCAAAAGAGGTTACCACAGCAGTAGGGGCTTGACTTGATTCCCCACGTCTTGGGTCTTCCGTGTCTGCATAATAGGGCTTTAGGAGGCTTACATGAAAGACTGGGTGAATCTTCAGCTTTAGGGGTAGCTCTAACAAGTAAGAGACCTTGCCTACCAGACGGATGACCTTGAATGGTCCTTCATATCTGCGCAGCAAGGCCTTGTGTACCGACGTGCGGAAGGCACAAAATTGTTGGGGTTGAAGTTTTACCATTACTAAATCACCATCATTGAACTCCAAGTTTCTTCTTTTCTTGTCTGCCCACTTCTTCATTTTCTTTGCAGCCTTTTCAAGCATCGCACGGGCCATGTCATGTTCCTCTTGAAGTTCTTTGGCAAATTTGTATGCAGCAGGGGCTTTGCCCGTGTATCCCGAAGCAACCACATGAGGGGTGAGGGGTTGTCTACCAGTGGCTAGTTCAAAGGGGCTCTGACCCGTGGATTCACTGTGTTGGAGGTGGTAGGAGAATTGAGCAACATCCATCAACTTGACCCAATCCCACTGGTTGGCACTGACAAAGTGTCAAAGATACAACTCCAATAAGGTATTCACCATTTCTATCTATCCATCAGTTTGTGGGTGAAAGCTCGTAGAGAATGCCAATTCGGACCCCAGTAATTTAAAAAGTTCAGACCAAAACTTTCCCGTGAAACGGGGATCTCGGTCACTCACAATAGACTTTGGAACACCCCACCACTTTACAACATACCTAAGGAAGAGCCTAGCAGCATCGACGACCGTCAAGTCCGGGGGCGCAGGGATGAAAACACCATACTTGGAAAATCTATCCACGACAACCAATATGGTACCACATCCTTCGGACTTCGGCAAACACGTGATGAAATCCATTGAGATGCTGTCAAAAGGTTGTTCAGGGATAGGTAGTGGTTGGAGTAGCTAGGCTGGATATTTAGTCTCGGTCTTGTCTTGTTGGCACACAAGACAAGTCCGAACAAATATCTCAATATCGTCTCGCATCCTTGGCCAATAGTAAGAATCTTCCACGAGCGCCATGGTGCGGTGTATCCCAGGGTGGCCTGCCCACAAGGAGTCATGACACTCTTTCAAGATCTTCTGCCTTAGATTGTCCTATTTTGGAACGAACAATCTGTCTCCTCTAGTCAGCAACAAATCTTCCTTTACCCAAAACCTTCGGGTTTTTCCTTCTTTTGTATACCCCAACAATGCCTTGGCTATGGGGTCATGGTCCAGGCCCTCACGTATTTGATCAGTGAGAGGGCTCACAGGGCGACTGATTGTTACAAGTTCAGCCTTGCGACTTAAAGCATTCGCTACTCGGTTGTCTCGACCGGGTTTGTACTCCATGGTAAAATCAACTCGGCTCGGAATTCTTGCCACCTTGCTTGCTTAGGAGTAAACTTCTTTTGTGTCTGGAAATAACTTGCAGCAACATTATCAGTCCTTACCACAAAACGGGCGCCCAACAGATGGTGACGCCAAGTACGCAGACAGTGCACCACTGCCGTCATCTCATTCTCGTGGGTTGAGTACCGCCGTTCTTCCTCATTGAGCTTTCGACTCTTGAAGGCAATTGGATGTCCTTCCTGCATCAATACTCCACCAATAGCAAAATCAGAAGCATCAGTCTATACCTCATATGGTTGGTTTGATCAGGAAGTATGAGAACAGGTTCGGCAGTTACAGCAACCTTGAGGGCGTCAAATGCATCTTGGCATGTTCCATCCCATATCCAGGGCTTGTTTTTCTTCAGCAACTCGGTCAGAGGCATGGCGATGGCTGAGTATCCTTCGATGAAACGACGATAATAATTCGCCAAGCCCAAAAATTACCGTAATTTGGGGATACCATTAGGAGCTTCCTATTCATGAATGGCTTTCACTTTGGCATTGTCCATCCGAATTTTCCCATCACCGATGATATGACCAAGGAATTGCACCTCTTCCTTGGCAAAACTGCATTTTTCTGGTTTGACGTACAGGTCATGCTCCCGAAGTTTCTACAGTACTAACTTCAGGTGTTCAACATGGTTTTGTAAGCAAGAGCTATAGACCACGATGTCATCCATGTATACTATGACAAATTTGTCAAGAAAAGATCTAAATACCTTGTTCATTAGAGTACAAAAGGTAGCAAAAGCATTGGTTAGGCCAAAAGGCATAACAAGGAATTCAAATGCACCATACCTCCTTACACAGGTAGTTTTTGGCTCATCTCATTCCGCAATTCTAACTTGTCAATATCCTGACCTCAAATCAATTTTTGAGAAGTATCGAGCACTGCCAAGTTGGTTGAACAAATCCGCAATCAAAGGTATGGGGTATTTGTTCTTTATAGTTACCTTATTTAGTGCTCGGTAATCTATGCACATCCATAATGAGCCATCAGCTTTCTTCTAGAATAGGACTGGGGCACCGAAAGGGGAACTAGATGGTTGAATCATACCAACATCCAGCAATTCTTGGAGTTGTCTCCTCAGTTTAGCCAGTTCTGGACGTGCCATACGATAAGGGGCCATGGTAGGGGGCTTTGTACCTTCCACCAAGTAAATCCGGTGGTCGATCTCTCTTTGTGGTGGCAGTTTCTTTGGAAGTTCTCGGGCCATAACATCTTTGAACTCATTCAGCACTTTTTGGATGGGCGAAGGAAGATGATTTTGTTCTGGATGTTCTGGTTCTTCCTCTCACATTGCAACAAGATAGGTATCTTCATTGCGTTTGACTCCTTTCATTAACTACATGGCTGAAAGGACCTTGACTCCAGGTCTGGTTTCTCAAGTCATGGGCATAGTACAAGGAGTAGAGTTGCCCATTACCAAAATAAAGCTCCTGCAAGGCATGAGGAAGGCCTTTACTTCGTCCAACCATTCCAATCCCAAGATAACATCATAATCATCCAAACGAACGTCTCTAAAAGTAACAGTACTAGTCCACTCACCGATTATCGTCTTGACACTAAAGGCTACACCAGTGATGGGGATGGCTTCTGAGTTGGCAGCCTTGATCATTCCTCTAGATTTGTTGATCCGCAAGCCTAGCTTCCTTGCAGTATTTGTGAGGCCCGACCTCGATTTACGTGTGATGCCTTGTTTCGTGTACCCTAACCTAGATTTGCGTGCCTTAACCTAGATTTAAGAATCGTGTTTCATTTTGTGTACCTTGCATTGAATTACGTGCATTCATTTAGGGTTGTGTGCATTTACTTGGAAAACGTGCATTCGTCTCGTTGTTCGTACTCTACCTCGTAGTACATGCCCTAAACCTAAGAAAGCGTGCCCTCATGCTAATCGAGAAAGCTTCTTACACGAAGCACTAGGTCATTAATTAATCCTACAAATCCCACTAACTAATATTAAATCACTAATTCAACCCACTAGAAGACAAAATCTCACAAAAAGCTAGACATTCCTCATTCTTTATTCCATATTCTTTTGCACTTTCCAAACACACAATTAAATAAAGCTCAAAAGATGACAAAGATTCATATTTTTCATGCCTTGACCGACCACCTTGTGAGCTTTTGTGCTTGCTTGCATAATTCAATTTATTCCTCAAACATTCTTAGACAACTTATGACACAAATGCATAAAAAAATAACCCAAAACCCTACCCAATGCACCCATATTTTCGACCTATTCTCTTGCCATGCTAGGAAATTCAAAAACCATGCTTCTTGAAGACACAAATCTGAAATTTTTATGCCCAAGGCCGACACAAGCCTCAACAATTGCAAAAGCTTTTATTTTTCTTTCATTTCTCTCATTTCCTCACATTTTTCTCTCTCCCTCTCATTCTTCTCTCTCTCTCTCTCGGCTTTGGCTGAGTTTCTACACTCCATAGCTCATCTTCATCACTCCATGATTCATCAAGGCATGCAAGAAGCTAGGGAGCTCAACTAAGCAAGCTAGGTTGCAAGAAACACACATGCAAGCTTATTGAACATCCATTTCGGCTTAGGTGAGTTTGCTAGCTTCCATTTCTTTTCTTCTTGTTCTAACCACATGCACCTACTAAGAACTTGGTCACCAAGCTAGGAAAAATAGAGAAAATCGAGTGGTGTCTCGGCTAAGCAAGGAAGAAGATCAACTTTGTGCTTCACCAAGAGTCTTGTGCATCTTCTTGTTGTTTTGCTAAGGTGAGGGCTAAAACTTCTTGAAAATCTTTCAAAAAAACCACATGCATGCTCTTAAATGTTTATCTTTTCTTCTGTACTTGAGATATATGTGTGTTCATAAGCTTTGACAACCATGCATGGCAAGATTTTGGGCTAGAATGTGATGATAGATGAAATCGTGCATGTGACAGCTTTCTGTCTTGTTGGTGCGAGGTGATTTTGGCTTGGTAACGGATGTTGTAAATGCATGAAAATTGGTAGGTGACAAGTTTTTCCCGTTCTGAACATTTTTCCTAGAAATAGGCCAAAGCTAATTGTGACTCTAAGGTCCTCAAAATGGCAAATCATTGAAATATTTCCAAATCTGGAAAATCTGGAAAAATGAAGTAGGTTTTGGCAGATTCACTAACCTTGTAGAACGAACTAGTTTTGACTTAGTAAATTATATCCAAAATGCATGAAATTAGTTCTTGACATTTTTGTCAGAAATGGACTAAGGCTAAATCTGACCCTAAGGACCTAAAAAATGACAAGTATTGAAATGTGTGCATATTTGGACATTTTTGTGCAGTCTCACTGTTTTGGCTATAACTATTGAACCCGAACTCCAAATGATGCGAGGTTTGTTTCTAAATTTAGTTCACTTCTTAAGATTTAATTTGAAATCTTTTTAACTGGAATTGGAGATTGTTTGCTTGTCTTAATGATTGTGAGAAAACATCCCATTGCAGTGAGGGTTTCACTTAGTGATATGCTTAGAAAAATTATTGTAGCTCCTCTTGTTGTGTTAAATACTTGGGATTGTGGCATTGGGATGTTGTGTTGACTGTTTTGAATACTTGAGGGTGTTTGAATTAATCGATGCATGGCTTGAGTTTGATTTTGAGATGACTTGGGACTTGATCGCACGGGTAAGCACGAATTGGAACCCTAGTAACTAGGTGAATTTGCTAAGTGTTGATCCTTTGGGTGTTGTGTTGGATTATGTGTTTAGTAGGCTGCCCGTAGTTGTCCTAAATATGATTTCGATGATTTCATGTTGATAAGTAGGCTTTTCTTGCACCCGGTCCCACGTAGATGTCGTTGCATGTTGAATAATCTTGTTATTTGATTACGTGAACTTTGAAATGAGTTATATGACTTGATTTACGTGCGTTACATGGCTTCCCTTTTAATGTTCATATAACTCCATGTGCCTTTCAAATGAAATTACTTGTCTTATCGTGCCTCGCTTGTTTACTTGTCAATGTGCAATCTTATCATTTGGCGTGATAAGGGGATGAATTGAAGTCGGCCGCAACAATTGATACTGGAAATGAACTGACAGCAAAAGCTCACCGTATCCTTTTCACTATGTGTATAAGTACTCTCGCTTAGTTCCTAGAGGACCTCGGGAAGGAAAGACGGGTAATTGTGTTCCTTTACTTTTATATTATTGTTATGTACTTATTTGTGATATATTCATGCTTGCAAAAAGGGTTTTCATAAGTTGAACCAAAAAATGAGTTTCAAAACCTATTTCTCGTTCCCCCTCGCTGAGTTCATAAGGACTCACCCTCTTTTATCATCTCAGGTGAAGAAGATCAAGAACAGGTACCCGAGGACGACGTGCCTAACAATGATTCCTTGGAATGATTGCTTGTCCTATGTGCTTTGCTTGATTATGGCCATTGTGAAGACTATGCTACTTGAAGACTATTTCTTTTCATGTTGCTTGATGTTTGTAATATAAAAGACCTCCGTTGTAATTTAGGGTCTAATTTTGGCCTGTACTGATAATAACTAGACAGACACTACTATGGTCATTTTGCTATCGTTACTGGTTAGTATCTATCATAGGATTATGAAGTATCAGGTAAGGACTAAGTAAAATGAACCTATCCAATCTTAAGCAGGTACCCATTGTTTAGCTAAGATCAACAGGTACTTTTGTAATGAGGATTAACGAACAAACTAGAGATAGTATCATGCTAGGTTATTAATCAAACGAGACATCGAGATAACTAATAGGCATTTCAATTGATGGTAAATAGTAATCTTAGTTGGAAATGAAATTTGAGGCGTTTAGAGAACTAGGCCAAACTAAAGAGCCCAATTACAACTGTTATGCTGCCGATTTTCCGGACAATTATGGAGTTTAGGCTAAAACGTCAAGAGTTAAACTTTCATGAACAGTTAAGTACGAGATAGACTTGAATGTTTAGATCACACCCTAGTCTAACCTTTATAGGCTGGGTTGGGGCGTGACACCATATAGGATAAGAAATGGTATCAGAGCTTAGATAGCTTAAGCCGGGTGTAACTCTCGGACCGTGGGTAGAGCCCTAAGATAATTAGGATGACTTGTCTATATGTTATTGTGTGATAATGTTAAATGTGTATTTTATGTTCTATGTGCTTAAGTGATTAATATGTCTTAATTGTTTCTAGAATTGTGTATCTATATTATGTTGCATATCTTATGCATTAAATTCTTGTTTGTCGTATTTCAATAAATTGTGCATCGTAATCTGTGCCTACAGATGGTTGGCCCTAGTACCCACACTACTAATAGGAGCAGTGAACCCCAAGAGACCGGAGGTGCTTATCAAACTAATCCCGGCATAGCTATGTTTAACATGATGGCGAATGCCATGGATCGCGTGTCACGAGTGATGGAGCGTCAAGATGCACGTGAAGCCAACAACAACAACAACAACAGGAATGATGGTAACCATGGGAGACATAGCAGAATGAGGGAGTTCCTTGACTTTTGCCCGTCCAAATTCCACGGGGAAGCTGATGATGAGAAAGCAGAGGCTTGGCTGTCTGAGATCGAGAGAAATTTCAGGCCACTTGATTATACTGATGAAGAAAAGGTGGAGTTTGCTGTGTTTCTATTGCACGGGGATGCTGAGCATTGGTGGCACACTATGGAGGCACTGTGGGAAACTGATCATACACCTCGCTTGTGGGGTAACTTCGTTAAGGCATTCAAGGAGAAATATGTACCTGCAGTTTCCAGGCAGAGGCGGATTGAGGAATTCATTCACTTGAACTAGGGTAACTTGACGGTGGCCCAGTACGAAGCTCGTTTTGACCGACTGTCCTGTTATGCTCAATACATGGTCAGTACTCCGGAGGCGAAGATGTGGAAATTTACTACGGGATTGAGGCCAGAGATTCAGGACCAATTGGCTTCGCATGACTTCGATACCTATTCTGCTCTCTTTGCTGCTGCTTCCCGAGTTGAGAAGAGGAAACTTGATAGAGCCGGTTCGAGTCAGCCGAACAAGAAACCATACCAGCCTTCATGTCAACAGAGGAAATTCCAGAGTCAGAGTCGTAATCAGGGCCAGAGCCAGAACTGACCAGTGAATAACCGTGGCCCGACGAAAGCGCCATCAGCCTCTTCCACCCGCGGATCCACAGGTAGTTTACCTACTACTCAGTCTGTCAACTGTTTTTACTGTGACAAGAAGGGGCATACCGAGGCCCAGTGCTGGAAGAAGTCAGGACGATGTGTGCGGTGTGGAAGTGATCAGCATCAGATCAAGGATTTCCCTAAATGGCAGGCAGGACAGAATCAGGGCAAACCAGCTGGTAGAGGCAAGACTCCAGTTCCTAGAGTTCAGGCTCGAGCTTATGCTATTGAGTGCGAGGAGCTTCCAGAGCAGACCGTTGTTGTTGAAGGTACATTCTTCATACTGAATCAACCTGTTAGTGTGCTAATTGATTCGGGTGCTACTCATTCATTTATTACTCCCTTATGTGTGCAACGTGTGAAACTACGAGTTGTATGTTTGCCTTACGAAGTAGAAGTTGGTACTCCGATAGGTTCTAAACTTGTTACTAGCTCAGCTTGTAAAGCATGTAAAATCTAAATTAAGGATAGGGAATTCTTGGTCAATCTTATCATATTACCTTTTCGAGACTATGAGGTCATCTTAGGGATGGACTGGTTGGCAAAGCATCATGCCCAACTAGATTGTCGGACGAAGATTGTAACGTTCCAGGTACCTGGTCAACTAATACTAGAGGTAATAGGTTGAAGAGATTTCACCGGGAGTTCCATCATTTCATCTACGAAAGCAGTGAAGTCCTTGAGGAAAGGGTGTTGTGGATATTTAGCTTACCGCATCAACAAGTCGTCGGACAAAGCTAAGTTGGAGGAGATGCTTGTGATCAAAGATTATGCAGATGTGTTTCCAGAAGAATTGCCCAGTTTACCCCTAAATCGGGAGATCGAGTTCATTATAGAGTTACTGCCTGGCACCCAGCCGATATCTAAAGCTCCCTATCGTATGGCACTGGCCGAGCTACAAGAATTGAAGGACCAATTGCAAGGATTATTGAAGAAGGGGTTTGTTCAACCAAGTTCTTCTCCATGGGGTGCACCAGTTCTATTTGTAAAGAAGAAAGACGGAACGCTAAGGCTATGCATCGATTACCGAGGATTGAACCAAGTAACTGTCAAGAATAAATACCCACTTCCACTGATCGACGAGTTGTTTGATCAACTTCAAGGAGCTAAAGTGTATTCGACACTCGACTTGAGGCAAGGGTACTATCAGTTGCGGATCAAAAAGGACGATGTGCTTAAAACGGCTTTCAGGACAAGATATGGGCATTATGAATATGTGGTGATGCCTTTTGGACTAACTAATGCCCCTGCAGCTTTTATGGACTTGATGCACTGGGTGTTTCAACCCTACTTGGACCAATTTGTGGTGATCTTCATTGATGATATTTTGGTATACTCGAAATCCGAGGCTGAGCATGAACAACATCTGCAATTGGTATTCCAGAAACTTCGAGAGCATCAATTGTATGCAAAGTTTAGCAAGTGCGAATTTTGGTTGTAGCAGATTGCATTTTTGGAGCATATCATATCCCAAGAGGGAATAGCAGTGGATCCAGCAAAGATAGAAGCAGTGATGTCTTGGAAGAAGCCGGAAAATGTTACGGAGGTTTGGAGTTTTCTTGGTCTAGTCGGCTATTATCGGAGGTTCGTGAAGGATTTCTCTAAGATTGCAGGACCGCTTACAAAGCTCAATCAAAAGAAAACAAAGTTCGTGTGGGATGATAAGTGTGAGAGCAGCTTCCAAGAATTGAAGAAAAGATTGACTACCGCACCTATTCTTGCATTGCCTGAAGGGAGTCAAGGTTTTGTAATTTATAGCGATGCTTCGAAGGAAGGTTTGGGTTTTGTGTTGATGCAAAATGGAAGAGTGATTGCATATGCTTCTAGGAAACTGAAGCCGTATGAATGGAACTACCCGACGTATGATTTGGAGTTAACGGCTATTGTGTTTGCACTCAAGAAATGGAGGCTCTATCTATGGGGTGACAAGTTCGAGGTATTTACTGATCACAAGAGCTTGAAATACTTTTTCACACAAAAAGAGTTGAATATGAGGCAAAGGCGGTGGATGGAGCTTTTGGATGATTATAACTGCACAATCAATTATGTGTCCGGTAAAGCAAATGTAGTTGAAGATGCCTTAAGTAGGAAAACGAGCATGGCAAAACTGGAAGTCAAGGTGCAGGAGTTGTTGGAGGAAGCATTTTTGTGGAAACCACAATTGACTCGGAAAGGGTTACTTTTTGCCACTACACAAGTTCAATCGACCTTGCTGTCTTAATTACAAGAGGCTCAATAGAAGGACCAACAATTCCAGAAGATTAAAGAAAGCAACACAGATTTCAAGTTTCATGATGATGGTATTTGGAGGTTTAGGAATCGGATTTGTGTTCCTAATGAGCCAGAGCTGAAAAAAAATATTATTGAAGAAGCCCATAATTCAAGATACACTATTCACCCCGGCGGAACAAAGATGTACCGGGATTTGAAGCAACACTATTGGTGGAATAACATGAAAAGAGAGATTGTAGAGTTTGTGGCACGGTGTTTAACTAGCGAGAGAGTCAAAGCGGAACATCAATGACCAGCAGGTTTACTTCAACTGTTGGAGATTCCTCAATGGAAATGGGAACATATAACTATCGACTTTGTTATGGACCTGCCCAGGTCACAAAAAGGTCATGATGCCTTTTGGGTCATAGTGGATAGATTGACTAAGTCAGCGCACTTCTTACCGATGAACAAGGAGGATAGTCCTGAGAAGTTGGGAGATATGTATGTGGCAGAGATTGTAAGATTGCACGGGATGCCTATGAGTATTGTATTGGATAGGGATCCTCATTTTACTTCCCGATTTTGGAAGAGATTGCAAGAAGCTTTGGGAACGAAGTTGAGTTTCAGTACGGCTTATCACCCTCAGACTGATGGACAATCGGAGAGAACTATTTAGATTCTAGAGGATATGCTGAGGGCGTGTGTTTTAGACTTTGGGAAAGGTTGGGAAAAATATCTGTCTCTAGCAGAGTTCGCTTATAATAATAGTTATCAGGCCACTCTCGGGATAGCCCCATTTGAGGCGTTGTATGGACGTAAGTGTCGATCCCCAATTTACTGGGATGAAGTAGGTGAAACGAAGACTTTTGACCCGACCCTTCTACCTGAACTTATGAAGACTGTTGATAATATTCACCTCATCCGGAAACGGATGCTTACCGCCCAAAGCAGGCAGAAAAGTTATGCAGACCGTTGGAGACGGAGCCTAGAGTTTGAGGTTGGCGACAAGGTGTTCTTGAAGATATCACCCCGGAGGGGACTGATTAAACACGACAAGGGTGGAAAGTTGAGCCCAAGATTTGTAGGACCATTCGAGATAATTGAGAAGATTGGCAAATTGGCATATCGCCTGGCACTACCCCAAAACCTCTCCAATATTCACGACGTCTTTCATGTTTCGATGCTGCGGAAGTATCACCCTGATCCATGGCATATCTTGGAGCCAGAGCCGTTGCAGCTTTAGGAGAACTTGTCTTATGAAGAGAAGCCCATTCGGATCCTAGACCAGCAAGATCGGGAGTTGCGCAACAAATCTATACCGATGGTGAAAGTGTTGTGGGATCATCATGGAATTGAAGAAGCAACGTGGGAAAGGCGAGACCAGATGGAGCAACAGTATCCAGCTTTATTTCAAAGGTAATATTGAATTTTGGGACAAAATTCTTTTAAGGAGGGGAGGATGTGAGGCCCGACCTCGATTTGCGTGTGATACCTTGTTTCGTGTGCCCTAACCTAGATTTGCGTGCCTTAACCTAGATTTAAGAATCGTGTTTCGTTTTGTGTACCTTGCATTGAATTACGTGCATTCATTTAGGGTTGTGTGCATTTACTTGGAAAACGTTCATTCGTCTCGTAGTTCGTACTCTACCTCGTAGTGCATGCCCTAAACCTAGGAAAGCGTGCCCTCATGCTAATCGAGAAAGCTTCTTACACGAAGCACTAGGTCATTAATTAATCCTACAAATCCCACTAACTAATATTAAATCACTAATTCAACCCACTAGAAGACAAAATCTCACAAAAAGCTAGACATTCCTCATTCTTTATTCCATATTCTTTTGCACTTTCCAAACACACAATTAAATAAAGCTCAAAAGATGACAAAGATTCATATTTTTCATGCCTTGACCGACCACCTTGTGAGCTTTTGTGCTTGCTTGCATAATTCAATTTATTCCTCAAACATTCTTAGACAACTTATGACACAAATGCATAAAAAATAACCCAAAACCCTACCCAATGCACCCATATTTTTGACCTATTCTCTTGCCATGCTAGGAAATTAAAAAACCATGCTTCTTGAAGACACAAATCTGAAATTTTTATGCCCAAGGCCGACACAAGCCTCAACAATTGCAAAAGCTTTTATTTTTCTTTCATTTCTCTCATTTCCTCACATTTCTCTCTCTCCCTCTCATTCTTCTCTCTCTCTCTCGGCTTTGGCTGAGTTTCTACACTCCATAGCTCATCTTCATCACTCCATGATTCATCAAGGCAAGCAAGAAGCTAGGGAGCTCGACTAAGCAAGCTAGGTTGCAAGAAACACACATGCAAGCTTATTGAACATCCGTTTCGGCTTAGGTGAGTTTGCTAGCTTCCATTTCTTTTCTTCTTGTTCTAACCACATGCACCTACTAAGAACTTGGTCACCAAGCTAGGAAAAATAGAGAAAATCGAGTGGTGTCTCGGCTAAGCAAGGAAGAAGATCAACTTTGTGCTTCACCAAGAGTCTTGTGCATCTTCTTGTTGTTTTGCTAAGGTGAGGGCTAAAACTTCTTGAAAATCTTTCAAAAAAACCACATGCATGCTCTTAAATTTTTATCTTTTCTTCTGTACTTGATATATATGTGTGTTCATAAGCTTTTACAACCATGCATGGCAAGATTTTGGGCTAGAATGTGATGATAGATGAAATCGTGCATGTGACAGCTTTCTGTCTTGTTGGTACGAGGTGATTTTGGCTTGGTAACGGATGTTGTAAATGCGTGAAAATTGGTAGTTGACAATTTTTTCCCGTTCTGAACATTTTTCCCAGAAATAGGCCAAAGCTAATTGTGACTCTAAGGTCCTCAAAATGGCAAATCATTGAAATGTGTCCAAATCTGGAAAATCTGGAAAAATGAAGCAGGTTTTGGCAGATTCACTAACCTTGTAGAACGAACTAGTTTTGACTAACTAAATTATATCCAAAAGGCATGAAATTAGTTCTGGACATTTTTGTCAGAAATGGACTAAGGCTAAATCTGACCCTAAGGACCTAAAAAACGACAAGTATTGAAATGTGTGCATATTTGGACATTTTTGTGCAGTCTCACTGTTTTGGCTATAACTATTGAACCCGAACTCCAAATGATGCGAGGTTTGTTTCTAAATTTAGTTCACTTCTTAAGCTTTAATTTGAAGTATTTTTAACTGGAATTGGAGATTGTTTGCTTGTCTTAATGATTGTGAGAAAACATCCCATTGCAGTGAGGGTTTCACTTAGTGATATGCTTAGAAAAATTATTGTAGCTCCTCTTGTTGTGTTAAATGCTTGGGATTGTGGCATTGGGATGTTGTGTTGACTGTTTTGAATACTTGAGGGTGTTTGAATTAATCGATGCATGGCTTGAGTTTGATTTTGAGATGACTTGGGACTTGATCGCACAGGTAAGCACGAATTGGAACCCTAGTAACTAGGTGAATTTACTAAGTGTTGATCCTTTGGGTGTTGTGTTGGATTATGTGTTTAGTAGGCTGCCCGTAGTTGTCCTAAATATGATTTCGATGATTTCATGTTGATAAGTAGGCTTTTCTTGCACCCGGTCCCACGTAGATGTCGTTGCATGTTGAATAATCTTGTTATTTGATTACGTGAACTTTGAAATGAGTTATATGACTTGATTTACGTGCGTTACATGGCTTCCCTTTTAATGTTCATATAACTCCATGTGCCTTTCAAGTGAAATTACTTGTCTTATCGTGCCTCGTTTGTTTACTTGTCAATGTGCAATCTTATGATTGCTCGGAGGTAACCTACTTTGTTGTCCTTCTAATGTGATATATTAAATGTCATAAATGTGCATTGCATACAAGGTTGCAACCTTTCATTCTGGCGTGGTAGCGTTCATGCACACCGGGCGGCATCGGGCTTACCGGTGCAACTGTGACTACTATTATCCAATTCCCTCTCTCGCTTGGGGCTAGACTTCCTCGGAGAGTTGGGTCGTAGGATTTTGGGGTACATCCGGAGTACACCCATTTGGCGTGATAAGGGCATGAATTGAAGCCGGCCGCAATAATTGATACTGGAAATGAACTGACCGCAAAAGCTCACCTTATCCTTTTCACTATGTGTATAAGTACTCTCGCTTGGTTCCTAGAGAACCCCGGGGGGGTAAGATGGGTAATTGTGTTCCTTTACTTTTATATTATTGTTATGTACTTATTTTTGATATATTCATGCTTGCAAAAAGGGTTTTCATAAGTTGAACCGAAAAATGAGTTTCAAAATCTATTTCTCGTTCCCCCTCGCTGAGTTCATAAGGACTCACCCTCTTTTATCATCTCAGGTGAAGAAGATCAAGAACAGGTACCCGAGGACGACGTGCCTAACAATGATTCCTTGGAATGATTGCCTGTCCTATGTGCTTTGCTTGATTATGGCCATTGTGAACACTATGCTGCTTGAAGACTATTTCTTTTCATGTTGCTTGATGTTTGTAATGTAAAAGACCTCCGTTGTAATTTGGGGTCTAATTTTGGCTTGTACTGATAATAACTAGACAGACACTACTATGGTCGTTTTGCTATCGTTACTAGTTAGTATCTATCATAGGATTATGAAGTATCAGGTAAGGACTAAGTAAAATGAACCTATCCAATCTTAAGCAGGTACCCATTGTTTAGCTAAGATCAACAGGTACTTTTGTAATGAGGATTAACGAACAAACGAGACATAGTATCATGCTAGGTTATTAATCAAACGAGACATCAAGATAACTAGTAGGCGTTTCAATTGATGGTAAATAGTAATCTTAGTTGGAAATGAAATTTGAGGCGTTTAGAGAACTAGGCCAAACTAAAGAGCCCAATTACAGCCGTTATGCTGCCGATTTTCAAGAAAATTATGGAGTTTAGGCTAAAACGTTAAGTGTTAAACTTTCATGAACAGTTAAGTACGAGATAGACTTGAATGTTTAGATCACACCCTAGTCTAACCTTTATAGGCCGGGTTGGGGCGTGACACCATATAGGATAAGAAATGGTATCAGAGCTTAGATAGCTTAAGCCGGGTTTAACTCTCGGACCATGGGTAGAGCCCTAAGATAGTTAGGATGACTTGTCTATATGTTATTGTATGATAATGTTAAATGTGTCTTTTATGTTCTATGTGCTTAAGTGATTAATATGTCTTAATTGTTTCTAGAATTGTGTATCTATATTATGTTGCATATCTTATGCATTAAATTCTTGTTTGTCGTATTTCAATAAATTGTGCATCGTAATCTGTGCCTATAGATGGTTGGCCCTAGTACCCGCACTACTAATAGGAGCAGTGAACCCCAAGAGACCGGAGATGCTTATCAAACTAATCCCAGCATAGCTATGTTTAACATGATGGCGAATGCCATGGATCGCGTGTCACGAGTGATGGAGCGTCAAGATGCACGTGAAGCCAACAACAACAACAACAACAGGAATGATGGTAACCGTGGGAGACATAGCAAAATGAGGGAGTTCCTTGACTTTTGCCCGTCCAAATTCCACGGGGAAGATGATGATGAGAAAGCAGAGGCTTGGCTGTCTGAGATCGAGAGAAATTTCAGGCCACTTGATTATACTGATGAAGAAAAGGTGGAGTTTGCTGTGTTTCTGTTGCACGGGGATGTTGAGCATTGGTGGCACACTATGGAGGCACTGTGGGAAACTGATCAGACACCTCGCTTGTGGGGTAACTTCGTTAAGGCATTCAAGGAGAAATATGTACCTGCAGTTTCCAGGCAGAGGCGGATTGAGGAATTCATTCACTTGAACTAGGGTAACATGACGGTGGCCCAGTACGAGGCTTGTTTTGACCGACTGTCCTGTTATGCTCAATACATGGTCAGTACTCCGAAGGCGAAGATGTGGAAATTTACTACGGGATTGAGGCCAGAGATTCAGGACCAATTGGCTTCGCATGACTTCGATACCTATTCTGCTCTCTTTGCTGCTGCTTCCCGACTTGAGAAGAGGAAACTTGATAGAGCCGGTTCAAGTCAGCCGAACAAGAAACCATACCAGCCTTCATGTCAACAGAGGAAATTCCAGAGTCAGAGTCGTAATCAGGGCCAGAGCCAGAACTGACCAGTGAATAACCGTGGCCCGACGAAAGTGCCATCAGCCTCTTCCACCCGCGGATCCACAGGTAGTTTATCTACTACTCAGTCTGTCAACTGTTTTTACTGTGACAAGAAGGGGCATACCGAGGCCCAGTGCTGGAAGAAGTCAGGACGATGTGTGCGGTGTGGAAGTGATCAGCATCAGATCAAGGATTGCCCTAAATGGCAGGCAGGACAGAATCAGGGTAAACCAACTGGTAGAGGCAAGACTCCAGTTCCTAGAGTTCAGGCTCGAGCTTATGCTATTGAGTGCGATGAGCTTCCAGAGGAGACCGTTGTTGTTGAAGGTACATTCTTCATACTGAATCAACCTGTTAGTGTGCTAATTGATCCGGGTGCTACTCATTCATTTATTACTCCCTTATGTGTGCAACGTGTGAAACTACGAGTTGTATGTTTGCCTTACGAAGTAGAAGTTGGTACTCCGATAGGTTCTAAACTTGTTACTAGCTCAGCTTGTAAAGCATGTAAAATCTAAATTAAAGATAGGGAATTCTTGGTCAATCTTATCGTATTACCTTTTCGAGACTATGAGGTCATCTTAGGGATGGACTGGTTGGCAAAGCATCATGCCCAACTAGATTGTCGGACGAAGATTGTAACGTTCCAGGTACCTGGTCAACCAATACTAGAGGTAATAGGTCGAAGAGATTTCACCAGGAGTTCCATCATTTCATCTACGAAAGCAGTGAAGTCCTTGAGGAAAGGGTGTAGTGGATATTTAGCTTACCGCATCAACAAGTCGTCGGACAAAGCTAAGTTGGAGGAGATGCTTGTGATCAAAGATTATGCTGATGTGTTTCCAGAACAATTGCCCAGAGTACCCCCAAATCGGGAGATTGAGTTCATTATAGAGTTACTGCCTGGCACCCAGCCGATATCTAAAGCTCCCTATCGTATGGCACCGGCCGAGCTACAAGAATTGAATGACCAATTGCAAGGATTATTGAAGAAGGGGTTTGTTCAACCAAGTTCTTCTCCATGGGGTGCACCAGTTCTATTTGTAAAGAAGAAAGACGGAACGCTAAGGCTATGCATCGATTACCGAGGATTGAACCAAGTAACTGTCAAGAATAAATACCCACTTCTACTGATCGACGAGTTGTTTGATCAACTTCAAGGAGCTAAAGTGTATTCGAAACTCGACTTGAGGCAAGGGTACTATCAGTTGCGGATCAAAAAGGATGATATGCTTAAAACGGCTTTCAGGACAAGATATGGGCATTATGAATATGTGGTGATGCCTTTTGGACTAACTAATGCCCCTGCAGCTTTTATGGACTTGATGCACAGGGTGTTTCAACCCTACTTAGACCAATTTGTGGTGATCTTCATTGATGATATTTTGGTATACTCGAAATCCGAGGCTGAGCATGAACAACATCTGCGATTGGTATTCCAGAAACTTCGAGAGCATCAATTGTATGCAAAGTTTAGCAAGTGCTAATTTTGGTTGTAGCAGATTGCATTTTTGGAGCATATCATATCCCAAGAGGGAATAGCAGTGGATCCAGCAAAGATAGAAGCGGTGATGTCTTGGAAGAAGCCGGAAAATGTTACGGAGGTTTGGAGTTTTCTTGGTCTAGCCGGCTATTATTGGAGGTTCGTGAAGGATTTCTCTAAGATTGCAGGACCGCTTACAAAGCTCACTCAAAAGAAAACAAAGTTCGTGTGGGATGATAAGTGTGAGAGCAGCTTCCAAGAATTGAAGAAAATATTGACTACCGCACCTATTCTTGCATTGCCTGAAGGGAGTCAAGGTTTTGTAATTTATAGCAATGCTTCGAAGGAAGGTTTGGGTTGTGTGTTGATGCAAAATGGAAGAGTGATTGCGTATGCTTCTAGGAAACTGAAGCCGTATGAATTGAACTACACGACGTATGATTTGGAGTTAACGGCTATTGTGTTTGCACTCAAGAAATGGAAGCACTATCTATGGGGTGACAAGTTCGAGGTATTTATTGATCACAAGAGCTTGAAATACGTTTTCTCACAAAAAGAGTTGAATATGAGGCAAAGGCGGTGGATGGAGCTTTTGGATGATTATAACTGCACAATCAATTATGTGTCCGGTAAAGCAAATGTAGTTGCAGATGCCTTAAGTAGGAAAGCGAGCATGGCAAAACTGGAAGTCAAGGTGCAGGAGTTGTTGGAGGAAGCATTTTTGTGGAAACCACAATTCACTCGGAAAGGGTTACTTTTTGCCACTACACAAGTTCAATCGACCTTGCTGTCTTAATTACAAGAGGCTCAATAGAAGGACCAATAGTTCCAGAAGATTAAAGAAAGCAACACAGATTTCAAGTTTCATGATGATGGTATTTGGAGGTTTAGGAATCGGATTTGTGTTCCTAATGAGCCAGAGCTGAAAAAAATATTCTTGAAGAAGCCCATAATTCAAGATACACTATTCACCCCGGCGGAACAAAGATGTACCGGGATTTGAAGCAACACTATTGGTGGAATAACATGAAAAGAGAGATTGTAGAGTTTGTGGCACGGTGTTTGACTTGCCAGAGAGTCAAAGCGGAACATCAACGACCAGCAGGTTTACTTCAACTGTTGGAGATTCCTCAATGGAAATGGGAACATATAACTATGGACTTTGTTATGGACCTGCCCAGGTCACAAAAAGGTCATGATGCCTTTTGGGTCATAGTGGATAGATTGACTAAGTCAGCGCACTTCTTACCGATGAACAAGGAGGATAGTCCTGAGAAGTTGGGATATATGTATGTGGCAGAGATTGTAAGATTGCATGGGATGCCTATGAGTATTGTATTGGATAGGGATCCTCGTTTTACTTCCCGATTTTGGAAGAGATTGCAAGAAGCTTTGGGAACGAAGTTGAGTTTCAGTACGGCTTATCACCCTCAGACTGATGGACAATCGGAGAGAACTATTTAGATTCTAGAGGATATGCTGAGGGCGTGTGTTTTAGACTTTGGGAAAGGTTGGGAGAAATATCTGTCTCTAGCGGAGTTCACTTATAATAATAGTTATCAGTCCACTATCGGGATAGCCCCATTTGAGGCATTGTATGGACGTAAGTGTCGATCCCCAATTTACTTGGATGAAGTAGGTGAAACGAAGACTTTTGACCCGACCCTTCTACCTGAACTTATGAAGACTGTTGATAATATTCACCTAATCCGGAAACGGATGCTTACCGCCTAAAGCAGGCAGAAAAGTTATGCAGACCGTCGGAGACGGAGCCTAGAGTTTGAGGTTGGCGACAAGGTGTTCTTGACGATATCACCCTAGAGGGGACTGATTAAACACGACAAGGGTGGAAAGTTGAGCCCAAGATTTGTAGGACCATTCGAGATAATTGAGAAGATTGGCAAATTGGCATATCGCCTGGCACTACCCCAAAACCTCTCCAATATTCACGACGTCTTTCATGTTTCGATGCTGCGGAAGTATCACCCTGATCCATGGCATATCTTGGAGCCAGAGCCATTGCAGCTTTAGGAGAACTTGTCTTATGAAGAGAAGCCCATTCGGATCCTAGACCAGCAAGATCGGGAGTTGCGCAACAAATCTATACCGATGGTGAAAGTGTTGTGGGATCATCATGCAATTGAAGAAGCAACGTGGGAAAGGCGAGACCAGATGGAGCAACAGTATCCAGCTTTATTTCAAAGGTAATATTGAATTTTAGGACGAAATTCTTTTAAGGAGGGGAGGATGTGAGGCCCGACCTCGATTTGCGTGTGATACCTCGTTTCGTGAGCCCTAACCTAGATTTGCATGCCTTAACCTAGATTTAAGAATCGTGTTTCGTTTTGTGTACCTTGCATTGAATTACGTGCATTCATTTAGGGTTGTGTGCATTTACTTGGAAAACGTGCATTCGTCTTGTAGTTCGTACTCTACCTCGTAGTGCATGCCCTAAACCTAGGAAAGCGTGCCCTCATGCTAATCGAGAAAGCTTCTTACACGAAGCACTAGGTCATTAATTAATCCTACAAATCCCACTAACTAATATTAAATCACTAATTCACCCCACTAGAAGACAAAATCTCACAAAAAGCTAGACATTCCTCATTCTTTATTCCATATTCTTTTGCACTTTCCAAACACACAATTAAATAAAGCTCAAAAGATGACAAAGATTCATATTTTTCATGCCTTGACCGACCACCTTGTGAGCTTTTGTGCTTGCTTGCATAATTCAATTTATTCCTCAAACATTCTTAGACAACTTATGACACAAATGCATAAAAAAAATAACCCAAAACCCTACCCAATGCACCCATATTTTCGACCTATTCTCTTGCCATGCTAGGAAATTCAAAAACCATGCTTCTTGAAGACACAAATCTGAAATTTTTATGCCCAAGGCCGACACAAGCCTCAACAATTGCAAAAGCTTTTATTTTTCTTTCATTTCTCTCATTTCCTCACATTTCTCTCTCTCCCTCTCATTCTTCTCTCTCTCTCCCGGCTTTGGCTGAGTTTCTACACTCCATAGCTCATCTTCATCACTCCATGATTCATCAAGGCAAGCAAGAAGCTAGGGAGCTCGACTAAGCAAGCTAGGTTGCAAGAAACACATATGCAAGCTTATTGAACATCCATTTCGGCTTAGGTGAGTTTGCTAGCTTCCATTTCTTTTCTTCTTGTTCTAACCACATGCACCTACTAAGAACTTGGTCACCATGCTAGGAAAAATAGAGAAAATCGAGTGGTGACTCGGCTAAGCAAGGAAGAAGATCAACTTTGTGCTTCACCAAGAGTCTTGTGCATGTTCTTGTTGTTTTGCTAAGGTGAGGGCTAAAACTTCTTGAAAATCTTTCAAAAAAACCACATGCATGCTCTTAAATGTTTATCTTTGCTTCTGTACTTGAGATATATGTGTGTTCATAAGCTTTTACAACCATGCATGGCAAGATTTTGGGCTAGAATGTAATGATAGATGAAATCGTGCATGTGACAGCTTTCTGTCTTGTTGGTGAGAGGTGAATTTGGCTAGGTAAAGTATGTTGAAAATGTGTGCAAATTGGTAGGTGACTAGTTTTGCCCGTTCTGAACATTTTTCCCAGTAATAGGCCAAAGCTAATTGTGACTCTAAGTTCCTCAAAATGGAAAATCATTGAAATGTATCCAAATCTGGAAAATCTGGAAAAATGAAGCAGGTTTTGGCAGATTCACTGACCATGTAGAACGAACCCATTTTGACTTAGTAAATGATATCCAAAATGCATGATATTTGGAGTTCTACTAGAGGTTTCAGTTCTGGACATTTTTTTCAGAAATGGACTAAGGCTAAATCTGACCCTAAGGACCTCAAAAACGACAGGTATTGAAATGTGTGCATATCTGGACAGTTTTGTGCAGTCTCACTGTTTTGGCTATAACTATTGAACCCGAACTCCAAATGATGCGAGGTTTGTTTATAAATTTAGTTCACTTATTAAGCTTTAATTTGACATCTTTTTCACTGGAATTGGAGATTTTTTGCTTGTCTTAATGATTGTGAGAAAACAGCCCATTGCAGTGAGGGTTTCACTTGGTGATGTGCTTAGAAAAATTATTGTAGCTCCTCTTGTTCTGTTAAATGTTTGGGATTGTGGCATTGGGATGTTGTGTGGACTGTTTTGAATACTTGAGGGTGTTTGAATTAATCGATGCATGGCTTGAGTTTGATTTTGAGATGACTTGGGGCTTAATCGCACGGGTAAGCGCGAATTGGAACCCTAGTAACTAGGTGAATTTGCTAAGCGTTGATCCTTTGGGTGTTGTGTCGGATTATGTGTTTAGTAGGCTACCCGTAGTTGCCCTTGTAGCCCTAAATATGATTTCGATGATTTCATGTTGATAAGTAGGCCTTTCTTGCACCCGGTCCCACGTAGATGTCATTGCATATTGAATAATCTTGTTATTTGATTACGTGAACTTTGAAACGAGTTATATGACTTGATTTACGTGCGTTACATGGCTGCCCGTTTAATGTTCATATAACTCCATGTGCCTTTCAAGTAAAATTACTTGTCTTATCGTGCCTCGCTTGTTTACTTGTCAATGTGCAATCTTATGACTGCTCGGAGCCAACCTACTTTGTTGTCCTTCTAATGTGATATATTAAATATCATAAATGTGCATTGCATACAAGGTTGCAACCTTTCATTCTGGCGTGGTAGCGTTCACGCACACCGGGCGGCATCGGGCTTGCCGGTGCAACCGTGACTACCATTGTCCAATTCCCTCCCTCGCTTGGGGGCTAGACTTCCTCGGAGAGTTGGGTCATAGGATTTCAGGGTACATCCGGAGTACACCCATTTGGCGTGATAAGGGGATGAATTGAAGCCGGCCGCAACAACTGATACTGGAAACGAACTGACAGCAAAAGCTCACCGTATTCTTTTCACTATATGTATAAGTACTTTCGCTTGGTTCCTAGAGGACCTCGGGGAGGAAAGATGGGTAATTGTCTTCCTTTGCTTTTATACTATTGTTATGTACTTATTTGTGATATATTAATGCTTGCAAAAAGGGTTTTCATAAGTTGAACCAAAAAATGAGTTTCAAAACCTATTTCTTGTTCCCTCTCGTTGAGTTCATAATGACTCACCCTCTTTTATCATCTCAGGTGAAGAAGATCAAGAACAGGTACCCGAGGACGACGTGCCTAACAATGATTCCTTGGAATGATTGTCTGTCCTATTTGCTTTGCTTGATTATGGCCATTGTGAACACTATGCTGCTTGAAGACTATTTCTTTTCATGTTGCTTGATGTTTGTAATGTAAAAGACCCCCGTTGTAATTTGGGGTCTAATTTTGGCTTGTACTAATAATAACTAGACAGACACTACTATGGTCGTTTTGCTATCGTTACTGGTTAGTATCTATCATAGGATTATGAAGTATCAGGTAAGGACTAAGTAAAATGAACCTATCCAATCTTAAGCAGGTACCCATTGTTAAGCTAAGATCAACAGGTACTTTTGTAACGAGGATTAACGAACAAACGAGACATAGTATCATGCTAGGTTATTAATCAAACGAGATATCAAGATAACTAGTAGGCGTTTCAATTGATGGTAAATAGTAATCTTAGTTGGAAATGAAATTTGAGGCGTTTAGAGAACTAGGCCAAACTAAAGAGCCTAATTATAGCCGTTATGCTGCCGATTTTTCAGAAAATTATGGAGTTTAGGCTAAAACGTTAAGTGTTAAACTTTCATGAACAGTTAAGTACGAGATAGACTTGAATGTTTAGATCACACTCTAGTCTAACCTTTATAGGCCGGGTTAGAGCGTGACACCTTATAGGAGAAGAAATGGTATCAGAGCTTAGATTGCTTAAGCCGGGTTTAACTCTCGGACCATGGGTAGAGCCTTAAGATAATTAGGATGACTTGTCTATATGTTATTGTGTGATAATGTTAAATGTGCCTTCTATGTTCTATGTTCTTAAGTGATTAATATGTCTTAATTGTTTCTTGAATTATGTATCTATATTATGTTGCATATCTTATGCATTAAATTCTTGTTTGTCATATTTTAATAAATTGTGCATCATAATCTGTGCCTATAGATGATTGGCCCTAGTACCCGCACTACTAATAGGAGCAGTGAACCCCAAGAGACCGGAGATGCTTATCAAACTAATCCCGACATAGCTATGTTTAACATGATGGCGAATGCCATGAATCGCGTGTCACGAGTGATGGAGCATCAAGATGCACGTGAAGCCAACAACAACAACAACAACAGGAATGATGGTAACCATGGGAGACATAGCAGAATGAGGGAGTTCCTTGACTTTCGCCCGTCCAAATTCCACGGGGAAGCTGATGATGAGAAAGCAGAGGCTTGGCTGTTTGAGATCGAGAGGATTTTCAGGCCACTTGATTATACTGATGAAGAAAATGTGGAGTTTGATGTGTTTCTGTTGCACGGGGATGCTGAGCATTGGTGGCACACTGTGGAGGCACTGTGGGAAACTGATCAGACACCTCGCTTGTGGGGTAACTTCGTTAAGGCATTCAAGGATAAATATGTACCTGCAGTTTTCAGGCAGAGGCGGATTGAGGAATTCATTCACTTGAACCAGGGTAACATGACGGTGGCCCAGTACGAGGCTCATTTTGACCGACTGTCCCGTTATGCTCAATACATGGTCAGTACTCCGGAGTTGAAGATGTAGAAATTTACTACGGGATTGAGGCCAGAGATTCAGGACCAGTTGGCTTTGCATGACTTCGATACCTATTTTTCTCTCTTTGCTGCTGCTTCCCGAGTTGAGAAGAGGAAACTTGATAGAGCCGGTTCGAGTCAGCCGAACAAGAAACCATACCAGCCTTCAGGTCAACAGAGAAAATTAGTCAGAGTCGTAATCAGGGCCAGAGCCAAAACAGACCAGTGAATAACCGTGGCCCAACGAAAACGCCATCAGCCTCTTCCACCTGCGGATCCATAGGTAGTTCACCTGCTACTCAGTCTGTCAACTGTTCTTACTGTGACAAGAAGGGGCATACCGAGGCACAGTGCTGGAAGAAGGCAGGATGATATGTGCGGTGTGGCAGTGATCAGCATCAGATCAAGGATTGCCCTAAATGGCAGGCAGGACAAAATCAGGATAAACCAGCTGGTAGAGGCAAGACTCCAGTTCCTAGAGTTTAGGCTCGAGCTTATGCTATTAAGTGCAAGGAGCTTTCAGAGGAGACCGCTGTTGTTGAAGGTACATTCTTCATACTGAATCAACCTGTTAGGGTGCTAATTGATCCAGGTGCTACTCATTCATTTATTACTCCCTTATGTGTGCAACGTGTGAAACTACGAGTTGTATGTTTGCCTTACGAAGTAGAAGTTGGTACTCCGATGGGTTCTAAACTTGTTACTAGCTTAACTTGTAAAGCATGTAAAATCCAAATTAAGGATAGGGAATTCTTGGCCAATCTTATCGTATTACCTTTTCGAGACTATGAGGTCATCTTAGGGTTGGACTGGTTGGCAAAGCATCATGCCCAACTAGATTGTCGGACAAAGATTGTAACATTCTAGGTACCTGGTCAACTAATACTGGAGGTAATGTGTCGAAGTGATTTAACCGGGAGTTCCATTATTTCATCTACAAAAGCAGTGAAGTCCTTGAGAAAAGGGTGTAGTGGATACTTAGCTTACCTCATCAACAAGCCGTCGGACAAAGCTAAGTTGGAGGAAATGCTTGTGATCTAAGATTATGCGGATGTGTTTCTAGAAGAATTGCCCGGTCTACCCCCAAATCGGGAGATCGAGTTCATTATAGAGTTACTGCCTGGCACCCAGCCGATATCTAAAGCTCCCTATCGTATGGCACCGTCCGAGCTACAAGAATTGAAGGACCAATTGCAAGGATTATTGAAGAAGGGATTTGTTCAACCAAGTTCTTCTCCGTGGGGTGCACCAGTTCTATTTGTAAAGAAGAAAGACGGAACGCTGAGGCTATGCATCGATTACCGAGGATTGAACCAAGTAACTATCAATAATAAATACCCACTTCCACTTATCGACGAGTTGTTTTATCAACTTCAAGGAGCTAAAGTGTATTCGAAACTCGACTTGAGGCAAGGGTACTATCAGTTGCAGATCAAAAAGGAGGATGTGCTTAAAACGGCTTTCAGGACGAGATATGGGCATTATGAATATGTGGTGATGCTTTTTGGACTAACTAATGCCCCTGTAGCTTTTATGGACTTGATGCACAGGGTGTTTCAACCCTACTTGGACCAATTTGTGGTGATCTTCATTGATGATATTTTGGTATACTCAAAATCTGAGGCTGAGCATGAACAACATCTGCGATTGGTATTCCAGAAACTTTGAGAACATCAATTGTATGCAAAGTTTAGCAAGTGTGAATTTTGGTTGCAGCAGATTGCATTTTTGGGGCATATCATATCCCAAGAGGGAATAGCAATGGATCCAGCAAAGATAGAAGCAGTGATGTCTTGGAAGAAGCCGGAAAATGTTACGGAGGTTTGGAGTTTTCTTGGTCTAGCCGGCTATTATCGGAGGTTCGTGAAGGATTTCTCTAAGATTGCAGGACTGCTTACAAAGCTCACTCAAAAGAAAACAAAGTTCGTGTGGGATGATAAGTGTGACAGCAGCTTCCAAGAATTGAAGAAAAGATTGACTACCGCACCTATTCTTGCATTGCCTGAAGGGAGTCAAGGTTTTATAATTTATAGCGATGTTTCGAAGGAAGGTTTGGGTTGTGTGTTGATGCAAAATGGAAGAGTGATTGCGTATGCTTCTAGGAAACCAAAGCCGTATGAATTGAACTACCCGACGCATGATTTGGAGTGTGCGGCTATTGTGTTTGCACTCAAGAAATGGAAGCACTATCTAAGGGGTAACAAGTTCAAGGTGTTTACTGATCACAAGAGTTTGAAATACTTGTTCTCACAAAAAGAGTTGAATATGAGGCAAAGGCGGTGGATGTAGCTTTTGGATGATTATAACTGCACAATCAATTATGTGCCCGGTAAAGCAAATGTAGTTGAAAATGCCTTAAGTAGAAAAACGAGCATGGCAAAACTGGAAGTCAAGGTGCAGGAGTTGTTGGAGGAAGCATTTTTGTGGAAACCACAATTGACTCGGAAATGGTTACTTTTTGCCACTACACAAGTTCAATTGACCTTGCTGTCTGAATTACAAGAGGCTTAACAGAAGGACCAACAGTTCTAGAAGATTAATGAAAGCAACACAAATTTCAAGTTTCATGATGATGGTATTTGGAGGTTTAGGAATCGGATTTGTGTTCCTAATGAGCTAAAAAAGAAGATTCTTGAAGAAGCCCATAATTCAAGATACACTATTCACCCCGGCGGAACAAAGATGTACCGGGATTTGAAGCAACACTATTGGTGGAATAACATGAAAAGAGAGATTGCAGAGTTTGTGGCACGGTGTTTGACTTGCCAGAGAGTCAAAGCGGAACATCAACGACCGGCAGGTTTACTTCAACCGTTGGAGATTCCTCAATGGAAATGGGAACATATAACTATGGACTTTGTTATGGACCTGCCCAGGTCACAAAAAGGTCATGACGCCTTTTGGGTCATACTGGATAGATTGACTAAGTCAGTGCACTTCTTACCGATGAACAAGGAGGATAGTCCTGAGAAGTTGGGAGATATGTATGTGGCGGAGATTGTAAGATTGCACGGGATGCCTATGAGTATTGTATCGGATAGGGATCCTCGTTTTACTTCCCGATTTTGGAAGAGATTGCAAGAAGCTTTGGGAACGAAGTTGAGTTTCAGCACGGCTTATCACCCTCAGACTGATGGCCAATCGGAGAGAACTATTCAGATTCTGGAGGATATGCTGAGGGCGTGTGTTTTAGACTTCGGGAAAAGTTGGGAGAAATATCTGTCTCTTTCGGAGTTCGCTTATAATAATAGTTATCAGGCCACTATCGTTATGGCCCCATTTGAGGCGTTGTATGGACGTAAGTGTCAATCCCCAATTTACTGGGATGAAGTAGGTGAAACAAAGACTTTTGACCCGACCCTTCTACCTGAACTTATGAAGACTGTTGATAATATTCACCTCATCTGGAAATGGATGCTTACCGCCCAAAGCAGGCAAAAAAGTTATGCAGACCTTCGGAGACAGAGCCTTGAGTTTGAGGTTGGCGACAAGGTGTTCTTGAAGATATCACCCCGGAGGGGACTGATTAAACACGACAAGGGTGGAAAGTTGAGCCCGAGATTTGTAGGACCATTCGAGATAATTGAGAAGGTTGGCAAATTGGCGTATCGCCTGGCACTACCCCAAAACCTCTCCAATATTCACGACGTCTTTCATGTTTCGATGCTACGGAAGTATCACCATGATCCATCACATATCTTGGAGCCAGAGCCGTTGTAGCTTCGGGAGAACTTGTCTTATGAAGAGAAGCCCATTCGGATCCTAGACCAGTAAGATCGGGAGTTGCGCAACAAATCTATACCGATGGTGAAAGTGTTGTGGGATCATCATGGAATTGAAGAAGCAACGTGGGAAAGGCGAGACCAGATGGAGCAACAGTATCCAGCTTTATTTCAAAGGTAATATTGAATTTTGGGATGAAATTCTTTTAAGGAGGGGAGGATGTGAGGCTTGACCTCGATTTTCGTGCGATACCTCGTTTCGTGTGCCCTAACCTAGATTTACGTGCCTTAACCTAGATTTAAGAATCATATTTCGTTTTGTTTTCCTTGCATTGAATTATGTGCATTCATTTAGGGTTGTGTGCATTTACTTGAAAAATATGCATTCGTCTCGTAGTTCGTGCCCTACCTCATAGTGCGTACCCTAAACCTAGGAAAGCGTGCCCTCACGTTAATCAAGAAAGCATCTTACACAAAGCACTAGGTCATTAATTAATCCTACAAATCCCACTAACTAATATTAAATCACTAATTAAACCCACTAGAAGACAAAATCTCACAAAAAGCTAGACATTCCTCATTCTTTATTCCTTATTCTTTTGCACTTTCCAAACACACAATTAAATAAAGCTCAAAAGATGACAAAGATTTAGATTTTTCATGCCTTGGCCGACCACCTTGTGAGCTTTTGTGCTTGCTTGCATAATTCAATTTATTCCTCAAACATTCTTAGACAACTTATGACACAAATGCATACAAAAATAACCCAAAACCCTACCCAATGCACCCATATTTTTGACCCATTCTCTTGCCAAGCTAGGAAATTCAAAAACCATGCTTCTTGAAGACACAAATCTGAAAATTTTATGCCCATGGCCGACACAAGCCTCAACAATTGCAAAAGCTTTTATTTTTCTTTCATTTCTCTCATTTCCTCACATTTCTCTCTCTCCCTCTCATTCTTCTCTCTCTCTCTCGGCATTGGCTGAGTTTGTACACTCCATAGCTCATCTTCATCACTCAATGATTCATCAAGGCAAGCAAGAAGCTAGGGAGCTCGACTAAGCAATCTAGGTTGCAAGAAACACACATGCAAGCTTATTGAACATCCATTTCGGCTTAGGTGAGTTTGCTAGCTTCCATTTCTTTTCTTCTTGTTCTAACCACATGCACCTACTAAGAACTTGGTCACTAAGCTAGGAAAAATAGAGAAAATCAAGTGGTATCTCGGCTAAGCAAGGAAGAAGATCAACTTTGTGCTTCACCAAGAGTCTTGTGCATCTTCTTGTTGTTTTGCTAAGGTGAGGGCTAAAACTTCTTGAAAATCTTTCAAAAAAACCACATGCATGCTCTTAAATGTTTATCTTTGCTTATGTACTTGAGATATATGTGTGTTCATAAGCTTTTACAACCATGCATGGCAAGATTTTGGGCTAGAATGTGATGATAGATGAAATCGTGCATGTGACAGCTTTCTGTCTTGTTGGTGCGAGGTGATTTTGGCTAGGTAACGGATGTTTAAAATGCGTGAAAATTGGTAGATGACTAGTTTTGCCATTTCTGAACATTTTTTCCAGAAATAGGCCAAAGATAATTTTGAATCTAAGGTCCTCAAAATGGAAAATCATTGAAATGTGTCCAAATCTGGAAAATCTGGAAAAATGAAGCAGGTTTTGGCAGATTCACTGACCTTGTAGAACGAACCCGTTTTGGCTTAGTAAATGATATCCAAAATGCATTAAATTTGGTGTTCTGCTAGATTGTTCAGTTCTGGATATTTTTGTTAGAAATGGACTAAGGCTAAATCTGACCCTAAGGACCTCAAAAACGACAGGTATTGAAATGTGTGCATATCTGGATAGTTTTGTGCAGTCTCACTGTTTTGGCTATAACTATTGAACCCGAACTCCAAATGATGCAAGGTTTGTTTCTGAATTTAGTTCACTTATTAAGATTTAATTTGACATCTTTTTCACTAGAATTGGAGATTTTTTTGCTTGTCTTAATGATTGTGAGAAAACAGCATATTGCAGTGAGGGTTTCACTTGGTGATGTGCTTAGAAAAATTATTGTAGCTCCTCTTGTTGTGTTAAATGCTTGGGATTGTGGCATTGGGATGTTGTGTGGACTGTTTTGAATACTTGAGGGTGTTTAAATTAATCGATGCATGGCTTGAGTTTGATTTTGAGATGACTTGGGACTTAATCGCACGGGTAAGCACCAATTGGAACCCTAGTAACTAGGTGAATTTGCCATGTTGATCCTTTGGATGTTGTGTTGGATTAAGAGTTTAGTAGGCTGCCCGTAGTTACCCTTGTGGCCCTAAATATGATTTCGATTATTTCATGTTGATAAGTAGGCTTTTCTTGCACCCGGTCCCATGTAGATGTCGTTGCATGTTGAATAATCTTGTTATTTGATTACGTGAACTTTGAAACGAGTTATATGACTTGATTTACGTGCGTTACATGGCTTCCCGTTTAATGTTCATATAAATCCATGTGCCTTTCAAGTGAAATTACTTGTCTTATCGTGCCTCGCTTGTTTACTTGTCAATGTGCAATCTTATGACTGCTCGGAGGCAACCTACTTTGTTGTCCTCCTAATGTGATATATTAAATATCATAAATGTGCATTGCATACAAGGTTGTAACCTTTCATTCTGGCTTGGTAGCGTTCATGCACACCGGGCAGTATCGAGCTTGCCGGTGCAATCGTGACTACTATTGTCCAATTCCCTCTCTCGCTTGGGGGCTAGACTTCCTCGAAGAGTTGGGTCGTAGTATTTTGGCGTACATCCGGAGTACACCCATTTGGCGTGATAAGGGGATGAATTGAAGCCGGCCGCAACAATTGATACTGGAAATGAACTTAGAGCAAAAGCTCAACGTATCCTTTTCACTGTGTGTATAAGTACTCTCGCTTAGTTCTTAGAGGACCTCGGGGAAGAAAGACGGGTAATTGTGTTCCTTTACTTTTATATTATTGTTATGTACTTATTTGTGATATATTAATGCTTGCAAAAAGGGTTTTCATAAGTTGAACCGGAAAATGAGTTTCAAAATCTATTTCTCATTCCCCTCGTTGAGTTCATAAGGACTCACCCTCTTTTATCATCTCAGGTGAAGAAGATCAAGAACAGGTACTCGACGACGACGTGCCTATCGATGATTCCTTGGAATGATTACCTATCCTATGTGCTTTGCTTGATTATGGCCATTGTGAACACTATGCTGGTTGAAGACTATTTCTTTTCATGTTGCTTGATGTTTGTAATGTAAAAGACCCCCGTTGTAATTTAGGGTTTAATTTTGGCTTGTACTGATAATAACTAGACAGACACTACTATGGTCGTTTTGCTATCGTTACTGGTTAGTATCTATCATAGGATTATGAAGTATTAGGTAAGGACTAAGTAAAATGAACCTATCCAATCTTAAGCAGGTACCCATTGTTAAGCTAAGATCAACAGGTACTTTTGTAATGAGGATTAACGAACAAACGAGACATAGTATCATGCTAGGTTATTAATCAAACGAGACATCAAGATAACTAGTAGGCGTTTCAATTGATGGTAAATAGTAATCTTAGTTGGAAATGAAATTTGAGGCGTTTAGAGAACTAGGCCAAACTAAAGAGCCCAATTACAGCCGTTATGCTGCCGATTTTTCAGAAAATTATGGAGTTTAGGCTAAAACTTTAAGTGTTAAACTTTCATGAACAGTTAAGTACGAGATAGACTTGAATGTTTAGATCACACCCTAGTCTAACCTTTATAGGCCGGGTTGGGGCGTGACATTATCAACATCAATGAAATTGTTGGTAATGCCTGTGTCTACCAAGGCTTTGAAGGGATGCCCTTTTATCATAGCAGCAACATATAAGGATCATTTCCTTAGGTCTTTCGAGGTCTTGATCTCGGCCTTCACAGCATTAAGGAGTTGAAGAGACCCCAATTGAGTATCTTTTTTTCTTCTTGTGATTCTTGGTCGTCCTGTTTGAGGTGCCATCTTGCCCCGATAGGGACAATTATAAACCTTATGATCCTTGCCTGCGCATATGAAACATTCATACTGTCTCGGGGGAGCTTGATTGTTTCCCCAATTCTCCATGGGAGCTTTCCTTTTGTTGAAGGCCGATTTGAATGATCCTTCCTGATTAGAAGCAACATCAGTTGGGTTAGATTTGATCCCTTTGTTTTGATTTCCTCCACCACTTGGCTTCTTATTGTTGGAAGAAGAAGCACCCTTCTTTCCATCATTTCGGTTGGAGAACTCAATTAGGCCTTCAGCGACAGCAATGGCGGAAGCGAGGTCCTGGACACTGTGCCGTTGAACTTCTACTTTCACCCATGTGTGGAAGTCCATCGAGGAAGGCAAAGAGGCCATCCTTATCGGACATTTCAGGAATTTCAAGCATCACTTCCTGAAACTCCTTAATGTATTATCACACATTATTTAGGTGTCTGAGTCGGCGAAGCTTACCACGAGCTTCATACTCCACGTTCTCCGGGTAAAACTGTTTCTTGATTTCTTTCTTGAAATCATCCCACGATTCCATGGTGCAAAGGCCTCGTTCAATATCTACAGAACGACACCTCCCCCAGAGGGTAGCCATATCAGCTAGATAAAGTGGGGCAATTCGAATCTTTGTAGCATCTTTAACAAGATTTGCTGCTAAGAAGTATTGCTCCAGGTTCCACAAGAAATTATCCAACTCTCTTGCGTTCCTCTGGCCACTGAAAGGCTTGGGCCTTGGGACATCGATCCTTGGGGCAGAATGGGCAGTTGGAATAGCTCCAGTACTTACAGTTATCTTGCACAACGCTAAGTCAGCCCTGACAACTTCGACCTCCATTTTAACCATGTTAACTTTGGTCTTCATTTCTTCAATCGCAACGGAAATTTGTGACTGAAAATTACTCAGGGTCTTTCGCATTTCATCGGCAAAAGTGTTGAGGATGGCCAGGGCCTGTCCACGCAGATTCTCCACTTGGTCTTCTACTTCTTGCAAGGGTTTCAGGAAGGGCGGTCTTGTCCCTTGCTTCCACTTGTTCCAACCGAGCAATAATATCCTCCATTGCGACAGCATTCTGTTGAACACTTTGTTCATTGCGTCCAATTCGGGATTCCAACGAGGAAAGATGGTCCATTGAGCTAGCACATGAAGAGGGCTTGGACTTGTTTGATTTTCTCGCCATCTTCTCCGAATTTTGCACAACCTGGGTACTAGGGCCAATAACATCTCCTTCTGTTCTTGCCATACTTCAAGAATACCATGAATCTGAATGTAGACAACGTGGTTGAGCCAGGCACTAAGTCCTTGGCTATGATACCACCTGTCACAGGATCAGAGGTTAAGACTAAAACTTGACCGTCGTGCGGTGCTTAACCAAGCTAATAAGGGACTTGGCTAAGCTAAGCCTTGAAGATATGAACTTTTAAAGCAGAAATATAAGCAATAGTTTGAGAGAAGAGATGTGTATTGCTCTATAACTCAAAAAATAT